>OX459106.1:3380883-3648383 GCA_949775045.1 Metridium senile
TGTTAGTAATGTCTGGGAATATTAGAGCATTCTGATAAATCCGCAAGATTTTATTTAGAAAAAACTACAAAATCCTACCCAGAATGCAATATGCCCTATAGGGTATTCTGAAAATGTGTCAAAAAGATCGGGGTTTTCGGCATAAAATGATCGCCTAGACCTTGTTAGTAATGTCTGGGAATATTAGAGCATTCTGATAAATCCTCAAGATTTTATTTAGAAAAAACTACAAAATCCTACCCAGAATGCAATATGCCCTATAGGGTGATCTGGAAATGTGTCAAAAAGATCGGGGTTTTCGGCACAAAACTTTTGTCTAGACCCTGTTAGTAATGTCTGAGAATATTAGAGCATTCTGATCAATCCGCAAGATTTTATTTAGAAAAAACTACAAAATTCTACCCAGAATGCAATATGCCCTATAGGGTGATCTGAAAATGTGTCAAAAAGATCGGGGTTTTCGGCACAAAAATTTTGCCTAGACCCTGTTAGTAATGTCTGAGAATATTAGAGCATTCTGATCAATCCGCAAGATTTTATTTAGAAAAAACTACAAAATTCTACCCAGAATGCAATATGCCCTATAGGGTGATCTGAAAATGTGTCAAAAAGATCGGGGTTTTCGGCACAAAAATTTTGCCTAGACCCTGTTAGTAATGTCTGAGAATATTAGAGCATTCTGATCAATCCTCAAGATTTTATTTAGAAAAAACTACAAAATCCTACCCAGAATGCAATATGCCCTATAGGGTGATCTGAAAATGTGTCAAAAAGATCTGGGTTTTCGGCATTAAATGATCGCCTAGACCCTGTTAGTAATGTCTGGGAATATTAGAGCATTCTGATAAATCCGCAAGATTTTATTTAGAAAAAACTACAAAATCCTACCCAGAATGCAATATGCCCTATAGGGTGATCTGAAAATGTGTCAAAAAGATCGGGGTTTTCGGCACAAAATTTTCGCCTAGACCCTGTTAGTAATGTCTGGGAATATTAGAGCATTCTGATAAATCCGCAAGATTTTATTTAGAAAAAACTACAAAATTCTACCCAGAATGCAATATGCCCTATAGGGTGATCTGAAAATGTGTCAAAAAGATCGGGGTTTTCGGCACAAAAATTTTGCCTAGACCCTGTTAGTAATGTCTGAGAATATTAGAGCATTCTGATAAATCCGCAAGATTTTATTTAGAAAAAACTACAAAATCCTACCCAGAATGCAATATGCCCTATAGGGTGATCTGAAAATGTGTCAAAAAGATCGCAGTTTTCGGCACAAAATTTTCGCCTAGACCCTGTTAGTAATGTCTGAGAATATTAGAGCATTTTGATAAATCCTCAAGATTTTATTTAGAAAAAACTACAAAATCCTACCCAGAATGCAATATGCCCTATAGGGTATTCTGAAAATGTGTCAAAAAGATCGGGGTTTTCGGCATAAAATGATCGCCTAGACCTTGTTAGTAATGTCTGGGAATATTAGAGCATTCTGATAAATCCGCAAGATTTTATTTAGAAAAAACTACAAAATCCTACCCAGAATGCAATATGCCCTATAGGGTGATGTGAAAATGTGTCAAAAAGATCGCTGTTTTCGGCACAAAATTTTCGTCTAGACCCTGTTAGTAATGTCTGAGAATATTAGAGCATTCTGATAAATCTGCAAGATTTTATTTAGAAAAAACTACAAAATTCTACCCAGAATGCAATATGCCCTATAGGGTGATCTGAAAATGTGTCAAAAAGATCTGGGTTTTCGGCATTAAATCATCGCCTAGACCCTGTTAGTAATGTCTGGGAATATTAGAGCATTCTGATAAATCCGCAAGATTTTATTTAGAAAAAACTACAAAATCCTACCCAGAATGCAATATGCCCTATAGGGTGATCTGAAAATGTGTCAAAAAGATCGGGGTTTTCGGCACAAAATTTTCGCCTAGACCCTGTTAGTAATGTCTGGGAATATTAGAGCATTCTGATAAATCCCCAAGATTTTATTTAGAAAAAACTACAAAATTCTACCCAGAATGCAATATGCCCTATAGGGTGATCTGAAAATGTGTCAAAAAGATCGGGGTTTTCGGCACAAAAATTTTGCCTAGACCCTGTTAGTAATGTCTGAGAATATTAGAGCATTCTGATAAATCCGCAAGATTTTATTTAGAAAAAACTACAAAATCCTACCCAGAATGCAATATGCCCTATAGGGTGATCTGAAAATGTGTCAAAAAGATCGCTGTTTTCGGCACAAAATTTTCGCCTAGACCCTGTTAGTAATGTCTGAGAATATTAGAGCATTTTGATAAATCCTCAAGATTTTATTTAGAAAAAACTACAAAATCCTACCCAGAATGCAATATGCCCTATAGGGTATTCTGAAAATGTGTCAAAAAGATCGGGGTTTTCGGCATAAAATGATCGCCTAGACCTTGTTAGTAATGTCTGGGAATATTAGAGCATTCTGATAAATCCGCAAGATTTTATTTAGAAAAAACTACAAAATCCTACCCAGAATGCAATATGCCCTATAGGGTGATGTGAAAATGTGTCAAAAAGATCGCTGTTTTCGGCACAAAATTTTCGTCTAGACCCTGTTAGTAATGTCTGAGAATATTAGAGCATTCTGATAAATCTGCAAGATTTTATTTAGAAAAAACTACAAAATTCTACCCAGAATGCAATATGCCCTATAGGGTGATCTGAAAATGTGTCAAAAAGATCTGGGTTTTCGGCATTAAATCATCGCCTAGACCCTGTTAGTAATGTCTGGGAATATTAGAGCATTCTGATAAATCCGCAAGATTTTATTTAGAAAAAACTACAAAATCCTACCCAGAATGCAATATGCCCTATAGGGTGATCTGAAAATGTGTCAAAAAGATCGGGGTTTTCGGCACAAAATTTTCGCCTAGACCCTGTTAGTAATGTCTGGGAATATTAGAGCATTCTGATAAATCCGCAAGATTTTATTTAGAAAAAACTACAAAATTCTACCCAGAATGCAATATGCCGTATAGGGTGATCTGAAAATGTGTCAAAAAGATCGGGGTTTTCGGCACAAAAATTTTGCCTAGACCCTGTTAGTAATGTCTGAGAATATTAGAGCATTCTGATAAATCCGCAAGATTTTATTTAGAAAAAACTACAAAATCCTACCCAGAATGCAATATGCCCTATAGGGTGATCTGAAAATGTGTCAAAAAGATCGCTGTTTTCGGCACAAAATTTTCGCCTAGACCCTGTTAGTAATGTCTGAGAATATTAGAGCATTTTGATAAATCCTCAAGATTTTATTTAGAAAAAACTACAAAATCCTACCCAGAATGCAATATGCCCTATAGGGTATTCTGAAAATGTGTCAAAAAGATCGGGGTTTTCGGCATAAAATGATCGCCTAGACCTTGTTAGTAATGTCTGGGAATATTAGAGCATTCTGATAAATCCTCAAGATTTTATTTAGAAAAAACTACAAAATCCTACCCAGAATGCAATATGCCCTATAGGGTGATCTGAAAATGTGTCAAAAAGATCGGGGTTTTCGGCATTAAATGATCGCCTAGACCCTGTTAGTAATGTCTGGGAATATTAGAGCATTCTGATAAATCCGCAAGATTTTATTTAGAAAAAACTACAAAATCCTACCCAGAATGCAATATGCCCTATAGGGTGATCTGAAAATGTGTCAAAAAGATCGGGGTTTTCGGCACAAAATTTTGCCTAGACCCTGTTAGTAATGTCTGAGAATATTAGAGCATTCTGATAAATCCGCAAGATTTTATTTAGAAAAAACTACAAAATCCTACCCAGAATGCAATATGCCCTATAGGGTATTCTGAAAATGTGTCAAAAAGATCGGGGTTTTCGGCATAAAATGATCGCCTAGACCCTGTTAGTAATGTCTGGGAATATTAGAGCATTCTGATAAATCCCCAAGATTTTATTTAGAAAAAACTACAAAATTCTACCCAGAATGCAATATGCCCTATAGGGTGATCTGAAAATGTGTCAAAAAGATCGGGGTTTTCGGCACAAAAATTTTGCCTAGACCCTGTTAGTAATGTCTGAGAATATTAGAGCATTCTGATAAATCCGCAAGATTTTATTTAGAAAAAACTACAAAATCCTACCCAGAATGCAATATGCCCTATAGGGTGATGTGAAAATGTGTCAAAAAGATCGCTGTTTTCGGCACAAAATTTTCGTCTAGACCCTGTTAGTAATGTCTGAGAATATTAGAGCATTCTGATAAATCTGCAAGATTTTATTTAGAAAAAACTACAAAATTCTACCCAGAATGCAATATGCCCTATAGGGTGATCTGAAAATGTGTCAAAAAGATCTGGGTTTTCGGCATTAAATCATCGCCTAGACCCTGTTAGTAATGTCTGGGAATATTAGAGCATTCTGATAAATCCGCAAGATTTTATTTAGAAAAAACTACAAAATTCTACCCAGAATGCAATATGCCCTATAGGGTGATCTGAAAATGTGTCAAAAAGATCGGGGTTTTCGGCACAAAAATTTTGCCTAGACCCTGTTAGTAATGTCTGAGAATATTAGAGCATTCTGATAAATCCGCAAGATTTTATTTAGAAAAAACTACAAAATCCTACCCAGAATGCAATATGCCCTATAGGGTGATCTGAAAATGTGTCAAAAAGATCGCTGTTTTCGGCACAAAATTTTCGCCTAGACCCTGTTAGTAATGTCTGAGAATATTAGAGCATTTTGATAAATCCTCAAGATTTTATTTAGAAAAAACTACAAAATCCTACCCAGAATGCAATATGCCCTATAGGGTATTCTGAAAATGTGTCAAAAAGATCGGGGTTTTCGGCATAAAATGATCGCCTAGACCTTGTTAGTAATGTCTGGGAATATTAGAGCATTCTGATAAATCCTCAAGATTTTATTTAGAAAAAACTACAAAATCCTACCCAGAATGCAATATGCCCTATAGGGTGATCTGAAAATGTGTCAAAAAGATCGGGGTTTTCGGCATTAAATGATCGCCTAGACCCTGTTAGTAATGTCTGGGAATATTAGAGCATTCTGATAAATCCGCAAGATTTTATTTAGAAAAAACTACAAAATCCTACCCAGAATGCAATATGCCCTATAGGGTGATCTGAAAATGTGTCAAAAAGATCGGGGTTTTCGGCACAAAATTTTGCCTAGACCCTGTTAGTAATGTCTGAGAATATTAGAGCATTCTGATAAATCCGCAAGATTTTATTTAGAAAAAACTACAAAATCCTACACAGAATGCAATATGCCCTATAGGGTATTCTGAAAATGTGTCAAAAAGATCGGGGTTTTCGGCATAAAATGATCGCCTAGACCCTGTTAGTAATGTCTGGGAATATTAGAGCATTCTGATAAATCCCCAAGATTTTATTTAGAAAAAACTACAAAATTCTACCCAGAATGCAATATGCCCTATAGGGTGATCTGAAAATGTGTCAAAAAGATCGGGGTTTTCGGCACAAAAATTTTGCCTAGACCCTGTTAGTAATGTCTGAGAATATTAGAGCATTCTGATAAATCCGCAAGATTTTATTTAGAAAAAACTACAAAATCCTACCCAGAATGCAATATGCCCTATAGGGTGATGTGAAAATGTGTCAAAAAGATCGCTGTTTTCGGCACAAAATTTTCGTCTAGACCCTGTTAGTAATGTCTGAGAATATTAGAGCATTCTGATAAATCTGCAAGATTTTATTTAGAAAAAACTACAAAATTCTACCCAGAATGCAATATGCCCTATAGGGTGATCTGAAAATGTGTCAAAAAGATCTGGGTTTTCGGCATTAAATCATCGCCTAGACCCTGTTAGTAATGTCTGGGAATATTAGAGCATTCTGATAAATCCGCAAGATTTTATTTAGAAAAAACTACAAAATCCTACCCAGAATGCAATATGCCCTATAGGGTGATCTGAAAATGTGTCAAAAAGATCGGGGTTTTCGGCACAAAATTTTCGCCTAGACCCTGTTAGTAATGTCTGGGAATATTAGAGCATTCTGATAAATCCCCAAGATTTTATTTAGAAAAAACTACAAAATTCTACCCAGAATGCAATATGCCCTATAGGGTGATCTGAAAATGTGTCAAAAAGATCGGGGTTTTCGGCACAAAAATTTTGCCTAGACCCTGTTAGTAATGTCTGAGAATATTAGAGCATTCTGATAAATCCGCAAGATTTTATTTAGAAAAAACTACAAAATCCTACCCAGAATGCAATATGCCCTATAGGGTGATCTGAAAATGTGTCAAAAAGATCGCTGTTTTCGGCACAAAATTTTCGCCTAGACCCTGTTAGTAATGTCTGAGAATATTAGAGCATTTTGATAAATCCTCAAGATTTTATTTAGAAAAAACTACAAAATCCTACCCAGAATGCAATATGCCCTATAGGGTATTCTGAAAATGTGTCAAAAAGATCGGGGTTTTCGGCATAAAATGATCGCCTAGACCTTGTTAGTAATGTCTGGGAATATTAGAGCATTCTGATAAATCCGCAAGATTTTATTTAGAAAAAACTACAAAATCCTACCCAGAATGCAATATGCCCTATAGGGTGATGTGAAAATGTGTCAAAAAGATCGCTGTTTTCGGCACAAAATTTTCGTCTAGACCCTGTTAGTAATGTCTGAGAATATTAGAGCATTCTGATAAATCTGCAAGATTTTATTTAGAAAAAACTACAAAATTCTACCCAGAATGCAATATGCCCTATAGGGTGATCTGAAAATGTGTCAAAAAGATCTGGGTTTTCGGCATTAAATCATCGCCTAGACCCTGTTAGTAATGTCTGGGAATATTAGAGCATTCTGATAAATCCGCAAGATTTTATTTAGAAAAAACTACAAAATCCTACCCAGAATGCAATATGCCCTATAGGGTGATCTGAAAATGTGTCAAAAAGATCGGGGTTTTCGGCACAAAATTTTCGCCTAGACCCTGTTAGTAATGTCTGGGAATATTAGAGCATTCTGATAAATCCGCAAGATTTTATTTAGAAAAAACTACAAAATTCTACCCAGAATGCAATATGCCCTATAGGGTGATCTGAAAATGTGTCAAAAAGATCGGGGTTTTCGGCACAAAAAATTTTGCCTAGACCCTGTTAGTAATGTCTGAGAATATTAGAGCATTCTGATAAATCCGCAAGATTTTATTTAGAAAAAACTACAAAATCCTACCCAGAATGCAATATGCCCTATAGGGTGATCTGAAAATGTGTCAAAAAGATCGCTGTTTTCGGCACAAAATTTTCGCCTAGACCCTGTTAGTAATGTCTGAGAATATTAGAGCATTTTGATAAATCCTCAAGATTTTATTTAGAAAAAACTACAAAATCCTACCCAGAATGCAATATGCCCTATAGGGTATTCTGAAAATGTGTCAAAAAGATCGGGGTTTTCGGCATAAAATGATCGCCTAGACCTTGTTAGTAATGTCTGGGAATATTAGAGCATTCTGATAAATCCTCAAGATTTTATTTAGAAAAAACTACAAAATCCTACCCAGAATGCAATATGCCCTATAGGGTGATCTGAAAATGTGTCAAAAAGATCGGGGTTTTCGGCATTAAATGATCGCCTAGACCCTGTTAGTAATGTCTGGGAATATTAGAGCATTCTGATAAATCCGCAAGATTTTATTTAGAAAAAAACTACAAAATCCTACCCAGAATGCAATATGCCCTATAGGGTGATCTGAAAATGTGTCAAAAAGATCGGGGTTTTCGGCACAAAATTTTGCCTAGACCCTGTTAGTAATGTCTGAGAATATTAGAGCATTCTGATAAATCCGCAAGATTTTATTTAGAAAAAACTACAAAATCCTACCCAGAATGCAATATGCCCTATAGGGTATTCTGAAAATGTGTCAAAAAGATCGGGGTTTTCGGCATAAAATGATCGCCTAGACCCTGTTAGTAATGTCTGGGAATATTAGAGCATTCTGATAAATCCGCAAGATTTTATTTAGAAAAAACTACAAAATCCTACCCAGAATGCAATATGCCCTATAGGGTGATCTGAAAATGTGTCAAAAAGATCGGGGTTTTCGGCACAAAATTTTGCCTAGACCCTGTTAGTAATGTCTGAGAATATTAGAGCATTCTGATAAATCCGCAAGATTTTATTTAGAAAAAACTACAAAATCCTACCCAGAATGCAATATGCCCTATAGGGTATTCTGAAAATGTGTCAAAAAGATCGGGGTTTTCGGCATAAAATGATCGCCTAGACCCTGTTAGTAATGTCTGGGAATATTAGAGCATTCTGATAAATCCCCAAGATTTTATTTAGAAAAAACTACAAAATTCTACCCAGAATGCAATATGCCCTATAGGGTGATCTGAAAATGTGTCAAAAAGATCGGGGTTTTCGGCACAAAAATTTTGCCTAGACCCTGTTAGTAATGTCTGAGAATATTAGAGCATTCTGATAAATCCGCAAGATTTTATTTAGAAAAAACTACAAAATCCTACCCAGAATGCAATATGCCCTATAGGGTGATCTGAAAATGTGTCAAAAAGATCGCTGTTTTCGGCACAAAATTTTCGCCTAGACCCTGTTAGTAATGTCTGAGAATATTAGAGCATTTTGATAAATCCTCAAGATTTTATTTAGAAAAAACTACAAAATCCTACCCAGAATGCAATATGCCCTATAGGGTATTCTGAAAATGTGTCAAAAAGATCGGGGTTTTCGGCATAAAATGATCGCCTAGACCTTGTTAGTAATGTCTGGGAATATTAGAGCATTCTGATAAATCCGCAAGATTTTATTTAGAAAAAACTACAAAATCCTACCCAGAATGCAATATGCCCTATAGGGTGATGTGAAAATGTGTCAAAAAGATCGCTGTTTTCGGCACAAAATTTTCGTCTAGACCCTGTTAGTAATGTCTGAGAATATTAGAGCATTCTGATAAATCTGCAAGATTTTATTTAGAAAAAACTACAAAATTCTACCCAGAATGCAATATGCCCTATAGGGTGATCTGAAAATGTGTCAAAAAGATCTGGGTTTTCGGCATTAAATCATCGCCTAGACCCTGTTAGTAATGTCTGGGAATATTAGAGCATTCTGATAAATCCGCAAGATTTTATTTAGAAAAAACTACAAAATCCTACCCAGAATGCAATATGCCCTATAGGGTGATCTGAAAATGTGTCAAAAAGATCGGGGTTTTCGGCACAAAATTTTCGCCTAGACCCTGTTAGTAATGTCTGGGAATATTAGAGCATTCTGATAAATCCGCAAGATTTTATTTAGAAAAAACTACAAAATTCTACCCAGAATACAATATGCCCTATAGGGTGATCTGAAAATGTGTCAAAAAGATCGGGGTTTTCGGCACAAAAATTTTGCCTAGACCCTGTTAGTAATGTCTGAGAATATTAGAGCATTCTGATAAATCCGCAAGATTTTATTTAGAAAAAACTACAAAATCCTACCCAGAATGCAATATGCCCTATAGGGTGATCTGAAAATGTGTCAAAAAGATCGCTGTTTTCGGCACAAAATTTTCGCCTAGACCCTGTTAGTAATGTCTGAGAATATTAGAGCATTTTGATAAATCCTCAAGATTTTATTTAGAAAAAACTACAAAATCCTACCCAGAATGCAATATGCCCTATAGGGTATTCTGAAAATGTGTCAAAAAGATCGGGGTTTTCGGCATAAAATGATCGCCTAGACCTTGTTAGTAATGTCTGGGAATATTAGAGCATTCTGATAAATCCTCAAGATTTTATTTAGAAAAAACTACAAAATCCTACCCAGAATGCAATATGCCCTATAGGGTGATCTGAAAATGTGTCAAAAAGATCGGGGTTTTCGGCATTAAATGATCGCCTAGACCCTGTTAGTAATGTCTGGGAATATTAGAGCATTCTGATAAATCCGCAAGATTTTATTTAGAAAAAACTACAAAATCCTACCCAGAATGCAATATGCCCTATAGGGTGATCTGAAAATGTGTCAAAAAGATCGGGGTTTTCGGCACAAAATTTTCGCCTAGACCCTGTTAGTAATGTCTGGGAATATTAGAGCATTCTGATAAATCCGCAAGATTTTATTTAGAAAAAACTACAAAATTCTACCCAGAATGCAATATGCCCTATAGGGTATTCTGAAAATGTGTCAAAAAGATCGGGGTTTTCGGCATAAAATGATCGCCTAGACCTTGTTAGTAATGTCTGGGAATATTAGAGCATTCTGATAAATCCTCAAGATTTTATTTAGAAAAAACTACAAAATCCTACCCAGAATGCAATATGCCCTATAGGGTGATCTGAAAATGTGTCAAAAAGATCGGGGTTTTCGGCACAAAACTTTTGTCTAGACCCTGTTAGTAATGTCTGAGAATATTAGAGCATTCTGATAAATCCTCAAGATTTTATTTAGAAAAAACTACAAAATTCTACCCAGAATGCAATATGCCCTATAGGGTGATCTGAAAATGTGTCAAAAAGATCGGGGTTTTAGGCACAAAAATTTTGCCTAGACCCTGTTAGTAATGTCTGAGAATATTAGAGCATTCTGATCAATCCGCAAGATTTTATTTAGAAAAAACTACAAAATCCTACCCAGAATGCAATATGCCCTATAGGGTATTCTGAAAATGTGTCAAAAAGATCGGGGTTTTCGGCATAAAATGATCGCCTAGACCTTGTTAGTAATGTCTGGGAATATTAGAGCATTCTGATAAATCCTCAAGATTTTATTTAGAAAAAACTACAAAATCCTACCCAGAATGCAATATGCCCTATAGGGTGATCTGAAAATGTGTCAAAAAGATTGGGGTTTTCGGCACAAAACTTTTGTCTAGACCCTGTTAGTAATGTCTGAGAATATTAGAGCATTCTGATCAATCCGGAAGATTTTATTTAGAAAAAACTACAAAATTCTACCCAGAATGCAATATGCCCTATAGGGTGATCGGAAAATGTGTCAAAAAGATCGGGGTTTTCGGCACAAAAATTTTGCCTAGACCCTGTTAGTAATGTCTGAGAATATTAGAGCATTCTGATCAATCCGCAAGATTTTATTTAGAAAAAACTACAAAATCCTACCCAGAATGCAATATGCCCTATAGGGTATTCTGAAAATGTGTCAAAAAGATCGGGGTTTTCGGCATAAAATGATCGCCTAGACCTTGTTAGTAATGTCTGGGAATATTAGAGCATTCTGATAAATCCTCAAGATTTTATTTAGAAAAAACTACAAAATCCTACCCAGAATGCAATATGCCCTATAGGGTGATCTCAAAATGTGTCAAAAAGATCTGGATTTCGGCATAAAATGATCGCCTAGACCCTGTTAGTAATGTCTGGGAATATTAGAGCATTCTCATAAATCCGCAAGATTTTATTTAGAAAAAACTACAAAATCCTACCCAGAATGCAATATGCCCTATAGGGTGATCTGAAAATGTGTCAAAAAGATCGCTGTTTTCGGCACAAAATTTTCGCCTAGACCCTGTTAGTAATGTCTGAGAATATTAGAGCATTCTGATAAATCCGCAAGATTTTATTTAGAAAAAACTACAAAATTCTACCCAGAATGCAATATGCCCTATAGGGTGATCTGAAAATGTGTCAAAAAGATCGGGGTTTTCTGCACAAAAATTTTGCCTAGACCCTGTTAGTAATGTCTGGGAATATTAGAGCGTTCTGATAAATCCTCAAGATTTTATTTAGAAAAAACTACAAAATCCTACCCAGAATGCAATATGCCCTATAGGGTGATCTGAAAATGTGTCAAAAAGATCGGGGTTTTCGGCATAAAATGATCGCCTAGACCCTGTTAGTAATGTCTGGGAATATTAGAGCGTTCTGATAAATCCGCAAGATTTTATTTAGAAAAAACTACAAAATCCTACCCAGAATGCAATATGCCCTATAGGGTGATCTGAAAATGTGTCAAAAAGATCGCTGTTTTCGGCACAAAATTTTCGCCTAGACCCTGTTAGTAATGTCTGAGAATATTAGAGCATTCTGATAAATCCGCAAGATTTTATTTAGAAAAAACTACAAAATTCTACCCAGAATGCAATATGCCCTATAGGGTGATCTGAAAATGTGTCAAAAAGTTTGGGGTTTTAGGCACAAAAATTTTGCCTAGACCCTGTTAGTAATGTCTGAGAATATTAGAGCATTCTGATAAATCCGCAAGATTTTATTTAGAAAAAACTACAAAATCCTACCCAGAATGCAATATGCCCTATAGGGTATTCTGAAAATGTGTCAAAAAGATCGGGGTTTTCGGCATAAAATGATCGCCTAGACCTTGTTAGTAATGTCTGGGAATATTAGAGCATTCTGATAAATCCTCAAGATTTTATTTAGAAAAAACTACAAAATCCTACCCAGAATGCAATATGCCCTATAGGGTGATCTGAAAATGTGTCAAAAAGATCGGGGTTTTCGGCACAAAACTTTTGTCTAGACCCTGTTAGTAATGTCTGAGAATATTAGAGCATTCTGATCAATCCGGAAGATTTTATTTAGAAAAAACTACAAAATTCTACCCAGAATGCAATATGCCCTATAGGGTGATCGGAAAATGTGTCAAAAAGATCGGGGTTTTCGGCACAAAAATTTTGCCTAGACCCTGTTAGTAATGTCTGAGAATATTAGAGCATTCTGATCAATCCGCAAGATTTTATTTAGAAAAAACTACAAAATCCTACCCAGAATGCAATATGCCCTATAGGGTATTCTGAAAATGTGTCAAAAAGATCGGGGTTTTCGGCATAAAATGATCGCCTAGACCTTGTTAGTAATGTCTGGGAATATTAGAGCATTCTGATAAATCCTCAAGATTTTATTTAGAAAAAACTACAAAATCCTACCCAGAATGCAATATGCCCTATAGGGTGATCTCAAAATGTGTCAAAAAGATCTGGATTTCGGCATAAAATGATCGCCTAGACCCTGTTAGTAATGTCTGGGAATATTAGAGCATTCTCATAAATCCGCAAGATTTTATTTAGAAAAAACTACAAAATCCTACCCAGAATGCAATATGCCCTATAGGGTGATCTGAAAATGTGTCAAAAAGATCGCTGTTTTCGGCACAAAATTTTCGCCTAGACCCTGTTAGTAATGTCTGAGAATATTAGAGCATTCTGATAAATCCGCAAGATTTTATTTAGAAAAAACTACAAAATTCTACCCAGAATGCAATATGCCCTATAGGGTATTCTGAAAATGTGTCAAAAAGATCGGGGTTTTCTGCACAAAAATTTTGCCTAGACCCTGTTAGTAATGTCTGGGAATATTAGAGCGTTCTGATAAATCCGCAAGATTTTATTTAGAAAAAACTACAAAATCCTACCCAGAATGCAATATGCCCTATAGGGTGATCTGAAAATGTGTCAAAAAGATCTGGGTTTTCGGCATAAAATGATCGCCTAGACCCTGTTAGTAATGTCTGGGAATATTAGAGCATTGTCATAAATCCGCAAGATTTTATTTAGAAAAAACTACAAAATCCTACCCAGAATGCAATATGCCCTATAGGGTGATCTGAAAATGTGTCAAAAAGATCGGGGTTTTCGGCATTAAATGATCGCCTAGACCCTGTTAGTAATGTCTGGGAATATTAGAGCATTCTGATAAATCCGCAAGATTTTATTTAGAAAAAACTACAAAATCCTACCCAGAATGCAATATGCCCTATAGGGTGATCTGAAAATGTGTCAAAAAGATCGGGGTTTTCGGCACAAAATTTTCGCCTAGACCCTGTTAGTAATGTCTGGGAATATTAGAGCATTCTGATAATACCGCAAGATTTTATTTAGAAAAAACTACAAAATTCTACCCAGAATGCAATATGCCCTATAGGGTGATCTGAAAATGTGTCAAAAAGATCGGGGTTTTCGGCACAAAAATTTTGCCTAGACCCTGTTAGTAATATCTGAGAATATTAGAGCATTCTGATAAATCCGCAAGATTTTATTTAGAAAAAACTACAAAATCCTACCCAGAATGCAATATGCCCTATAGGGTGATGTGAAAATGTGTCAAAAAGAGCGCTGTTTTCGGCACAAAATTTTCGCCTAGACCCTGTTAGTAATGTCTGAGAATATTAGAGCATTTTGATAAATCCTCAAGATTTTATTTAGAAAAAACTACAAAATCCTACCCAGAATGCAATATGCCCTATAGGGTATTCTGAAAATGTGTCAAAAAGATCGGGGTTTTCGGCATAAAATGATCGCCTAGACCTTGTTAGTAATGTCTGGGAATATTAGAGCATTCTGATAAATCCTCAAGATTTTATTTAGAAAAAACTACAAAATCCTACCCAGAATGCAATATGCCCTATAGGGTGATCTGAAAATGTGTCAAAAAGATCGGGGTTTTCGGCACAAAACTTTTGTCTAGACCCTGTTAGTAATGTCTGAGAATATTAGAGCATTCTGATCAATCCGCAAGATTTTATTTAGAAAAAACTACAAAATTCTACCCAGAATGCAATATGCCCTATAGGGTGATCTGAAAATGTGTCAAAAAGATCGGGGTTTTAGGCACAAAAATTTTGCCTAGACCCTGTTAGTAATGTCTGAGAATATTAGAGCATTCTGATCAATCCGCAAGATTTTATTTAGAAAAAACTACAAAATCCTACCCAGAATGCAATATGCCCTATAGGGTATTCTGAAAATGTGTCAAAAAGATCGGGGTTTTCGGCATAAAATGATCGCCTAGACCTTGTTAGTAATGTCTGGGAATATTAGAGCATTCTGATAAATCCTCAAGATTTTATTTAGAAAAAAACTACAAAATCCTACCCAGAATGCAATATGCCCTATAGGGTGATCTGAAAATGTGTCAAAAAGATCGGGGTTTTCGGCACAAAACTTTTGTCTAGACCCTGTTAGTAATGTCTGAGAATATTAGAGCATTCTGATCAATCCGGAAGATTTTATTTAGAAAAAACTACAAAATTCTACCCAGAATGCAATATGCCCTATAGGGTGATCGGAAAATGTGTCAAAAAGATCGGGGTTTTTCGGCACAAAAATTTTGCCTAGACCCTGTTAGTAATGTCTGAGAATATTAGAGCATTCTGATCAATCCGCAAGATTTTATTTAGAAAAAACTACAAAATCCTACCCAGAATGCAATATGCCCTATAGGGTATTCTGAAAATGTGTCAAAAAGATCGGGGTTTTCGGCATAAAATGATCGCCTAGACCTTGTTAGTAATGTCTGGGAATATTAGAGCATTCTGATAAATCCTCAAGATTTTATTTAGAAAAAACTACAAAATCCTACCCAGAATGCAATATGCCCTATAGGGTGATCTCAAAATGTGTCAAAAAGATCTGGATTTCGGCATAAAATGATCGCCTAGACCCTGTTAGTAATGTCTGGGAATATTAGAGCATTCTCATAAATCCGCAAGATTTTATTTAGAAAAAACTACAAAATCCTACCCAGAATGCAATATGCCCTATAGGGTGATCTGAAAATGTGTCAAAAAGATCGCTGTTTTCGGCACAAAATTTTCGCCTAGACCCTGTTAGTAATGTCTGAGAATATTAGAGCATTCTGATAAATCCGCAAGATTTTATTTAGA
The DNA here is from genome assembly GCA_949775045.1 of Metridium senile. Lineage (NCBI taxonomy): Eukaryota > Metazoa > Cnidaria > Anthozoa > Actiniaria > Metridiidae > Metridium > Metridium senile. The sequence continues at coordinate 3,396,492 of OX459106.1, forward strand.
AAAAACTACAAAATTCTACCCAGAATGCAATATGCCCTATAGGGTATTCTGAAAATGTGTCAAAAAGATCGGGGTTTTCTGCACAAAAATTTTGCCTAGACCCTGTTAGTAATGTCTGGGAATATTAGAGCGTTCTGATAAATCCGCAAGATTTTATTTAGAAAAAAACTACAAAATCCTACCCAGAATGCAATATGCCCTATAGGGTGATCTGAAAATGTGTCAAAAAGATCTGGGTTTTCGGCATAAAATGATCGCCTAGACCCTGTTAGTAATGTCTGGGAATATTAGAGATTCTGATAAATCCGCAAGATTTTATTTAGAAAAAACTACAAAATCCTACCCAGAATGCAATATGCCCTATAGCGTGATCGGAAAATGTGTCAAAAAGATCTGGATTTTCGGCACAAAATTTTCGCCTAGACCCTGTTAGTAATGTCTGAGAATATTAGAGCATTCTGATAAATCCTCAAGATTTTATTTAGAAAAAACTACAAAATCCTACCCAGATTGCAATATGCCCTATAGGGTGATCTGAAAATGTGTCAAAAAGATCGCTGTTTTCGGCACAAAATTTTCGCCTAGACCCTGTTAGTAATGTCTGAGAATATTAGAGCATTCTGATAAATCCGCAAGATTTTATTTAGAAAAAACTACAAAATCCTACCCAGAATGCAATATGCCCTATAGGGTGATCTGAAAATGTGTCAAAAAGATCGCTGTTTTCGGCACAAAATTTTCGCCTAGACCCTGTTAGTAATGTCTGAGAATATTAGAGCATTCTGATAAATCCGCAAGATTTTATTTAGAAAAAACTACAAAATTCTACCCAGAATGCAATATGCCCTATAGGGTATTCTGAAAATGTGTCCAAAAGATCGGGGTTTTCGGCACAAAAATTTTGCCTAGACCCAGTTAGTAATGTCTGGGAATATTAGAGCATTCTGATAAATCCGCAAGATTTTATTTAGAAAAAACTACAAAATTTTACCCAGAATGCAATATGCCCTATAGGGTGATCTGAAAATGTGTCAAAAAGATCGGGGTTTTCGGCACAAAATTTTTGCCTAGACCCTGTTAGTAATGTCTGAGAATATTAGAGCATTCTGATAAATTCGCAAGATTTTATTTAGAAAAAACTACAAAATCCTACCAGAATGCAATATGCCCTATAGGGTGATCTGAAAATGTGTCAAAAAGTTCGGGGTTTTCGGCACAAAATTTTCGCCTAGATCCTGTTAGTAATGTCTGAGAATATTAGAGCATTCTGATAAATCCGCAAGATTTTATTTAGAAAAAACTACAAAATCCTACCCAGAATGCAATATGCCCTATAGCGTGATCGGAAAATGTGTCAAAAAGATCTGGATTTTCGGCACAAAATTTTCGCCTAGACCCTGTTAGTAATGTCTGAGAATATTAGAGCATTCTGATAAATCCTCAAGATTTTATTTAGAAAAAACTACAAAATCCTACCCAGATTGCAATATGCCCTATAGGGTGATCTGAAAATGTGTCAAAAAGATCGCTGTTTTCGGCACAAAATTTTCGCCTAGACCCTGTTAGTAATGTCTGAAAATATTAGAGCATTCTGATAAATCCGCAAGATTTTATTTAGAAAAAACTACAAAATTCTACCCAGAATGCAATATGCCCTATAGGGTATTCTGAAAATGAGTCAAAAAGATCGGGGTTTTCTGCACAAAAATTTTGCCTAGACCCTGTTAGTAATGTCTGGGAATATTAGAGCGTTCTGATAAATCCGCAAGATTTTATTTAGAAAAAACTACAAAATCCTACCCAGAATGCAATATGCCCTATAGCGTGATCGGAAAATGTGTCAAAAAGATCTGGATTTTCGGCACAAAATTTTCGCCTAGACCCTGTTAGTAATGTCTGAGAATATTAGAGCATTCTGATAAATCCGCAAGATTTTATTTAGAAAAAACTACAAAATCCTACCCAGAATGCAATATGCCCTATAGCGTGATCGGAAAATGTGTCAAAAAGATCTGGATTTTCGGCACAAAATTTTCGCCTAGACCCTGTTAGTAATGTCTGAGAATATTAGAGCATTCTGATAAATCCGCAAGATTTTATTTAGAAAAAACTACAAAATCCTACCCAGAATGCAATATGCCCTATAGCGTGATCGGAAAATGTGTCAAAAAGATCTGGATTTTCGGCACAAAATTTTCGCCTAGACCCTGTTAGTAATGTCTGAGAATATTAGAGCATTCTGATAAATCCGCAAGATTTTATTTAGAAAAAACTACAAAATCCTACCCAGAATGCAATATGCCCTATAGCGTGATCGGAAAATGTGTCAAAAAGATCTGGATTTTCGGCACAAAATTTTCGCCTAGACCCTGTTAGTAATGTCTGAGAATATTAGAGCATTCTGATAAATCCTCAAGATTTTATTTAGAAAAAACTACAAAATCCTACCCAGATTGCAATATGCCCTATAGGGTGATCTGAAAATGTGTCAAAAAGATCGCTGTTTTCGGCACAAAATTTTCGCCTAGACCCTGTTAGTAATGTCTGAGAATATTAGAGCATTCTGATAAATCCGCAAGATTTTATTTAGAAAAAACTACAAAATTCTACCCAGAATGCAATATGCCCTATAGGGTATTCTGAAAATGTGTCAAAAAGATCGGGGTTTTCGGCACAAAAATTTTGCCTAGACCCTGTTAGTAATGTCTGGGAATATTAGAGCATTCTGATAAATCCGCAAGATTTTATTTAGAAAAAACTACAAAATTTTACCCAGAATGCAATATGCCCTATAGGGTGATCTGAAAATGTGTCAAAAAGATCGGGGTTTTCGGCACAAAATTTTTGCCTAGACCCTGTTAGTAATGTCTGAGAATATTAGAGCATTCTGATAAATCCGCAAGATTTTATTTAGAAAAAACTACAAAATCCTACCCAGAATGCAATATGCCCAATAGGGTGATCTGAAAATGTGTCAAAAAGATCTGGATTTTCGGCACAAAATTATTGCCTAGACCCTGTTAGTAATGTCTGAGAATATTAGAGCATTCTGATAAATCCTCAAGATTTTATTTAGAAAAAACTACAAAATCCTACCCAGAATGCAATATGCCCTATAGGGTATTCTGAAAATGTGTCAAAAAGATCTGGGTTTTCGGCATAAAATGATCGCCTAGACCCTGTTAGTAATGTCTGGGAATATTAGAGCATTCTGATAAATCCGCAAGATTTTATTTAGAAAAAACTACAAAATCCTACCCAGAATGCAATATGCCCTATAGGGTGATCTGAAAATGTGTCAAAAAGATCGCTGTTTTCGGCACAAAATTTTCGCCTAGACCCTGTTAGTAATGTCTGAGAATATTAGAGCATTCTGATAAATCCGCAAGATTTTATTTAGAAAAAACTACAAAATTCTACCCAGAATGCAATATGCCCTATAGGGTATTCTGAAAATGTGTCCAAAAGATCGGGGTTTTCGGCACAAAAATTTTGCCTAGACCCAGTTAGTAATGTCTGGGAATATTAGAGCATTCTGATAAATCCGCAAGATTTTATTTAGAAAAAACTACAAAATTTTACCCAGAATGCAATATGCCCTATAGGGTGATCTTAAAATGTGTCAAAAAGATCGGGGTTTTCGGCACAAAATTTTTGCCTAGACCCTGTTAGTAATGTCTGAGAATATTAGAGCATTCTGATAAATTCGCAAGATTTTATTTAGAAAAAACTACAAAATTCTACCCAGAATGCAATATGCCCTATAGGGTGATCTGAAAATGTGTCAAAAAGATCGCTGTTTTCGGCACAAAATTTTCGCCTAGACCCTGTTAGTAATGTCTGAGAATATTAGAGCATTCTGATAAATCCGCAAGATTTTATTTAGAAAAAACTACAAAATTCTACCCAGAATGCAATATGCCCTATAGGGTATTCTGAAAATGTGTCCAAAAGATCGGGGTTTTCGGCACAAAAATTTTGCCTAGACCCAGTTAGTAATGTCTGGGAATATTAGAGCATTCTGATAAATCCGCAAGATTTTATTTAGAAAAAACTACAAAATTTTACCCAGAATGCAATATGCCCTATAGGGTGATCTTAAAATGTGTCAAAAAGATCGGGGTTTTCGGCACAAAATTTTTGCCTAGACCCTGTTAGTAATGTCTGAGAATATTAGAGCATTCTGATAAATTCGCAAGATTTTATTTAGAAAAAACTACAAAATTCTACCCAGAATGCAATATGCCCTATAGGGTGATCTGAAAATGTGTCAAAAAGATCGCTGTTTTCGGCACAAAATTTTCGCCTAGACCCTGTTAGTAATGTCTGAGAATATTAGAGCATTCTGATAAATCCGCAAGATTTTATTTAGAAAAAACTACAAAATTCTACCCAGAATGCAATATGCCCTATAGGGTATTCTGAAAATGTGTCCAAAAGATCGGGGTTTTCGGCACAAAAATTTTGCCTAGACCCAGTTAGTAATGTCTGGGAATATTAGAGCATTCTGATAAATCCGCAAGATTTTATTTAGAAAAAACTACAAAATTTTACCCAGAATGCAATATGCCCTATAGGGTGATCTTAAAATGTGTCAAAAAGATCGGGGTTTTCGGCACAAAATTTTTGCCTAGACCCTGTTAGTAATGTCTGAGAATATTAGAGCATTCTGATAAATTCGCAAGATTTTATTTAGAAAAAACTACAAAATCCTACCCAGAATGCAATATGCCCTATAGGGTGATCTGAAAATGTGTCAAAAAGTTCGGGGTTTTCGGCACAAAATTTTCGCCTAGATCCTGTTAGTAATGTCTGAGAATATTAGAGCATTCTGATCAATCCGCAAGATTTTATTTAGAAAAAACTACGAAATCCTACCCAGAATGCAATATGCCCTATAGGGTGATCGGAAAATGTGTCAAAAAGATCTGGATTTTCGGCACAAAATTTTTGCCTAGACCCTGTTAGTAATGTCTGAGAATATTAGAGCATTCTCATAAATCCTCAAGATTTTATTTAGAAAAAACTACAAAATCCTACCCAGAATGCAATATGCCCTATAGGGTATTCTGAAAATGTGTCAAAAAGATCGGGGTTTTCGGCATAAAATGATCGCCTAGACCCTGTTAGTAATGTCTGGGAATATTCGAGCATTCTGATAAATCCTCAAGATTTTATTTAGAAAAAACTACAAAATCCTACCCAGAATGCAATATGCCCTATAGGGTGATGTGAAAATGTGTCAAAAAGATCGTGGTTTTCGGCACAAAACTTTTGTCTAGACCCTGTTAGTAATGTCTGAGAATATTAGAGCATTCTGATCAATCCGCAAGATTTTATTTAGAAAAAACTACAAAATTCTACCCAGAATGCAATATGCCCTATAGGGTGATCTGAAAATGTGTCAAAAAGATCGGGGTTTTCGGCACAAAAATTTTGCCTAGACCCTGTTAGTAATGTCTGACAATATTAGAGCATTCTGATAAATCCGCAAGATTTTATTTAGAAAAAACTACAAAATCCTACTCAGAATGCAATATGCCCTATAGGGTGATGTGAAAATGTGTCAAAAAGATCGGGGTTTTCGGCACAAAATTTTCGCCTGGACCCTGTTAGTAATGTCTGAGAATATTAGAGCATTCTGATCAATCCGCAAGATTTTATTAAGAAAAAACTACAAAATCCTACCCAGAATGCAATATGCCCTATAGGGTGATCGGAAAATGTGTCAAAAAGATCTGGGTTTTTGGCACAAAATTTTCGCCTAGACCCTGTTAGTAATGTCTGAGAATATTAGAGCATTCTGATAAATCCTCAAGATTTTATTTAGAAAAAACTACAAAATCCTACCCAGAATGCAATATGCCCTATAGGGTATTCTGAAAATGTGTCAAAAAGATCGGGGTTTTCGGCACAAAATTTTTGCCTAGACCCTGTTAGTAATGTCTGAGAATATTAGAGCATTCTGATAAATCCGCAAGATTTTATTTAGAAAAAACTACAAAATCCTACCCAGAATGCAATATGCCCTATAGGGTGATCTGAAAATGTGTCAAAAAGATCTGGGTTTTCGGCATAAAATGATCGCCTAGACCCTGTTAGTAATGTCTGGGAATATTAGAGCATTCTCATAAATCCGCAAGATTTTATTTAGAAAAAACTACAAAATCCTACCCAGAATGCAATATGCCCTATAGGGTGATCTGAAAATGTGTCAAAAAGATCTGGGTTTTCGGCATAAAATGATCGCCTAGACCCTGTTAGTAATGTCTGGGAATATTAGAGCATTCTCATAAATCCGCAAGATTTTATTTAGAAAAAACTACAAAATCCTACCCAGAATGCAATATGCCCTATAGGGTGATCGGAAAATGTGTCAAAAAGATCGGGGTTTTCGGCACAAAACTTTTGTCTAGACCCTGTTAGTAATGTCTGAGAATATTAGAGCATTCTGATCAATCCGCAAGATTTTATTTAGAAAAAACTACAAAATTCTACCCAGAATGCAATATGCCCTATAGGGTGATCTGAAAATGTGTCAAAAAGATCGGGGTTTTCGGCACAAAAATTTTGCCTAGACCCTGTTAGTAATGTCTGACAATATTAGAGCATTCTGATAAATCCTCAAGATTTTATTTAGAAAAAACTACAAAATCCTACCCAGAATGCAATATGCCCTATAGGGTGATGTGAAAATGTTTAAAAAAGATCGGGGTTTTCGGCACAAAATTTTCGCCTGGACCCTGTTAGTAATGTCTGAGAATATTAGAGCATTCTGATCAATCCGCAAGATTTTATTAAGAAAAAACTACAAAATCCTACCCAGAATGCAATATGCCCTATAGGGTGATCAGAAAATGTGTCAAAAAGATTTGGGTTTTTGGCACAAAATTTTCGCCTAGACCCTGTTAGTAATGTCTGAGAATATTAGAGGATTCTGATAAATCCTCAAGATTTTATTTAGAAAAAACTACAAAATCCTACCCAGAATGCAATATGCCCTATAGGGTATTCTGAAAATGTGTCAAAAAGATCGGGGTTTTCGGCACAAAATTTTTGCCTAGACCCTGTTAGTAATGTCTGAGAAAATTAGAGCATTCTGATAAATCCGCAAGATTTTATTTAGAAAAAACTACAAAATCCTACCCAGAATGCAATATGCCCTATAGGGTGATCTGAAAATGTGTCAAAAAGATTGCTGTTTTCGGCACAAAATTTTCGCCTAGACCCTGTTAGTAATGTCTGAGAATATTAGAGCATTCTGATAAATCCGCAAGATTTTATTTAGAAAAAACTACAAAATCCTACCCAGAATGCAATATGCCCTATAGGGTATTCTGAAAATGTGTCAAAAAGATCGGGGTTTTCGGCATAAAATGATCGCCTAGACCCTGTTAGTAATGTCTGAGAATATTAGAGCATTCTGATAAATCCGCAAGATTTTATTTAGAAAAAACTACAAAATTCTACCCAGAATGCAATATGCCCTATAGGGTATTCTGAAAATGTGTCCAAAAGATCGGAGTTTTCGGCACAAAAATTTTGCCTAGACCCTGTTAGTAATGTCTGGGAATATTAGAGCATTCTGATAAATCCGCAAGATTTTATTTAGAAAAAACTACAAAATTTTACCCAGAATGCAATATGCCCTATAGGGTGATCTGAAAATGTGTCAAAAAGATCGGGGTTTTCGGCACAAAATTTTTGCCTAGACCCTGTTAGTAATGTCTGAGAATATTAGAGCATTCTGATAAATCCGCAAGATTTTATTTAGAAAAAACTACAAAATCCTACCCAGAATGCAATATGCCCTATAGGGTGATCTGAAAATGTGTCAAAAAGTTCGGGGTTATCGGCACAAAATTTTCGCCTAGATCCTGTTAGTAATGTCTGAGAATATTAGAGCATTCTGATCAATCCGCAAGATTTTATTTAGAAAAAACTACGAAATCCTACCCAGAATGCAATATGCCCTATAGGGTGATCGGAAAATGTGTCAAAAAGATCTGGATTTTCGGCACAAAATTTTTGCCTAGACCCTGTTAGTAATGTCTGAGAATATTAGAGCATTCTGATAAATCCTCAAGATTTTATTTAGAAAAAACTACAAAATCCTACCCAGAATGCAATATGCCCTATAGGGTGATGTGAAAATGTGTCAAAAAGATCGGGGTTTTCGGCACAAAATTTTCGCCTGGACCCTGTTAGTAATGTCTGAGAATATTAGAGCATTCTGATCAATCCGCAAGATTTTATTAAGAAAAAACTACAAAATCCTACCCAGAATGCAATATGCCCTATAGGGTGATCGGAAAATGTGTCAAAAAGATCTGGGTTTTTGGCACAAAATTTTCGCCTAGACCCTGTTAGTAATGTCTGAGAATATTAGAGGATTCTGATCAATCCGCAAGATTTTATTTAGAAAAAACTACGAAATCCTACCCAGAATGCAATATGCCCTATAGGGTGATCGGAAAATGTGTCAAAAAGATCTGGATTTTCGGCACAAAATTTTTGCCTAGACCCTGTTAGTAATGTCTGAGAATATTAGAGCATTCTGATAAATCCTCAAGATTTTATTTAGAAAAAACTACAAAATCCTACCCAGAATGCAATATGCCCTATAGGGTGATGTGAAAATGTGTCAAAAAGATCGGGGTTTTCGGCACAAAATTTTCGCCTAGACCCTGTTAGTAATGTCTGAGAATATTAGAGCATTCTGATCAATCCGCAAGATTTTATTAAGAAAAAACTACAAAATCCTACCCAGAATGCAATATGCCCTATAGGGTGATCGGAAAATGTGTCAAAAAGATCTGGGTTTTTGGCATAAAATGATCGCCTAGACCCTGTTAGTAATGTCTGGGAATATTAGAGCATTCTGATAAATCCGCAAGATTTTATTTAGAAAAAACTACAAAATCCTACCCAGAATGCAATATGCCCTATAGGGTGATCTGAAAATGTGTCAAAAAGATCGCTGTTTTCGGCACAAAATTTTCGCCTAGACCCTGTTAGTAATGTCTGAGAATATTAGAGCATTCTCATAAATCCGCAAGATTTTATTTAGAAAAAACTACAAAATCCTACCCAGAATGCAATATGCCCTATAGGGTATTCTGAAAATGTGTCAAAAAGATCGGGGTTTTCGGCATAAAATGATCGCCTAGACCCTGTTAGTAATGTCTGAGAATATTAGAGCATTCTGATAAATCCGCAAGATTTTATTTAGAAAAAACTACAAAATCCTACCAAGAATGCAATATGCCCTATAGGGTATTCTGAAAATGTGTCAAAAATATCGGGGTTTTCGGCAAAAATGATCGCCTAGACCCTGTTAGTAATGTCTGGGAATATTAGAGCATTCTGATCAATCCGCAAGATTTTATTTAGAAAAAACTACAAAATCCTACCCAGAATGCAATATGCCCTATAGGGTGATCTGAAAATGTGTCAAAAAAATCGGGGTTTTAGGCACAAAACTTTTGTCTAGACCCTGTTAGTAATGTCTGAGAATATTAGAGCATTCTGATAAATCCGCAAGATTTTATTTAGAAAAAACTACAGAATTCTACCCAGAATGCAATATGCCCTATTAGTCTAGTGGCTAGGAGGGGTTCCCATGCACCCCCCGGAAATAAACTTCTTATTAGCATTTTTAGAAAGTTCAAGAAGAGTAGAAAACGAAATGGCTTGTTAACAGGTGTGAAAAATGTCCCACGTGACTTTTTATGCTACTTTTAAGAACATTTATGCAAATTATTGCCGCCATTGACAAAAAATGTACTTTTTAATATATCTCCGCCAATACTGCAGATAACTACAGAAATGAGGTGTCTACACCTATGTTTAGGGGGTCAAAAAACATAATGAAGCTATTTTCGTAATGACCATATTTGGCTATTGCATACAAATATGCAAATTAACTCCGCCATTACGGTAAAAGCATTATTTCCTTATATCTCTGTCACTGTTGACAATAACTACACCCAAATGGCTTCTACCTCCCTATTTGGAAGGTCCATGAACACATTAAAGTAATTTTTGACGTGACCACATGTTTCTGTAATATACTAGGTAAGTATGCAAATTATTGCCGCCATTACGGAAAAATCATATTTTCACTATAAGACATCTATTGTTTCAGATAACTACACAAAAACGGTTTCTATATCCCTATTTGTAGGGTCGATGAACACAGCAGAATAAGTACTGTAGTAATCACACATGTCTGTGTCATCCTAGACCAAAACAAATCTACATGTCGTTGTCAGAGTCGGTGTAACATTCGGAATCTTCGGAATCTTCTTCCTCTTCTTCCATGTCTTCCTCTTCATTATCGTCTTCTTCACCTGCAGTGGCTAGGATGTCAACCAGCGTGATGGGTCCAGAAGCCCAAACGGGCTCCAACACTCCTTGGTCAGTCTTTGTCCATCCCTGCCCCTCATCATAGGGTTTGGGCTTTTCTACGATCGCTTGGTCAGCCCTCTTGTACAAAGCAACGCGATGGTTTACACGTTGTATGTGTGGCTTTAGCGCGGAAAGACACGGTGGAAGACGAGCAAGGTCAACCTTAGACTTTGTAGTGAGTTTCTCGTCCTCGCCTACCATCTTCCGAAGCATTTTAGCACGAACGACGTCCACTGAAGACTCTCGAAACTATCCATACATGACACAGGTGAACATTTCTAGCTGTTTCACTACTTCAGACTTGACGTCCCAATTGGCACCAAGTTGTTTGATCTTATTTTCTGCGTTGAATCATGGCTAAACTCAAAGTACTTGGACTGTGAATTACTCTCCTGTTCTGAATTCGTCATCCACAGACGAGACAGGGAAAAACGTACGGGAGGGGGTGTTTTTCTGGCAGTCAGAAATCACATCCTAAGCCGACGTCGTCGTGATCTCGAAGCGGATGCAGAAATTTTAGTTTGCGAACTCCATCCCAACTCGAGACGAAAAATATTGGCAATTGTTTTCTATAGGCCTCCTGACAGCGATGTCTACTGTCTTAAACAACTCAAGAAAACTCTACGCTTGGTATCAAAAGCCAAGTTTGATCAAATAATTCTAATCGGTGATTTCAACTTCTCAGAAATAGATTGGAACACAGGAATTGCAACATCGAACGATGCTGTATATATTTATTTTACTTATGGCAACTAGTAGACTTTCCAACTGGAAAACAAAACATACTGGATTTAATTTTGACTACCATTCCAACCAAGTTCCAGCATATATATGGGTACGACGATATCATATGTACAGACCACAAATTAATTAGCTTTGAGTTAAGTCTTAAAGTTTCAAAACGACCGAAAGTGAAACGCGTTGTTTACAATTTCAAAAATGCAAATTGGACGGGACTCATTAAAAAAAATCCTGTGGGACTTATGCTTTACAATGTCCTTGACGACATTAACTTATCACTTGCTAATTGGAATGATTTGTTCCTTTCTGCTGTCGACGATCACATTCCTAAATCAAAAGTTAAAAATGTAAACAATCATCCGTGGATGGATAACGAGCTTCGATCAATGATTCAAAAGAAGGATGCGCAGAGAAAAAAGGCAATCAAAACGGGCTCTCTCTTGGCAAAGAATAAGTTTAATGATCTCCGTCGTGCTACAAAAAAGCTGATATCCCAAAAACGAAAAGATCTTGCAGAAAAACTGAAAAATTCCATCGCTGAAAATCCCAAACGTTTCTGGCAATATGTGAAGTCTCAGACAACTGTCAATCTATCACTCAGCTTCCTATGAAATGGTCAATCTTTCATAACTAACACTAAAGAAATGGCAAATACCCTAAACCAGTTCTTTCATTCTGTATTTTGCCTGGCAACACCTCTACAATCTACTAGCGTCAACTCGACCACTCAAGTCGACGTGGAATTATGTTCTGTTAGCTTAACTGCTGCTGATGTGGAGAAAGTTCTTCTGAATCTTGACCCAAATAAAGCAAACGGTCCAGATGATATCCCTGGTGCCCTATTAAAAAACACCGCCAACGAGATTGCTCCATCCTTGTGTCAGCTATTTAATCTATCACTATCACTTGGTTCGTTTACCAATTTGTGGAAACGAGCCAATGTCACACCAGTATTTAAAAAAGACGACCCGACTTTACCAGAGAACTACAGACCTGTCTCTTTTCTACCTATCGTATCCAAAGTCTTTGAACGCTGTGTCTACAACCACTGCTTTGCTCACCTTGAAAGATCCTTTTACCATCTTCAACACGGTTTCCTCAAAGGAAAATCAACTGTTACACAACTACTGGAAGTATACAATGACATCTTGGATAAACTAGCAAGTGGTAGTGAGATACATGTTGTTCACTTAGACCTTTCTAAAGCCTTTGATAAGGTTTCACACCTCCATCTTATAACAAGGCTAAGGGAATATGGAGTTGCTGGCTCTCTTCTCGAGTGGTTTGAATCATATCTGTCTAACAGACAGCAACGTGTAGTACTGAACGGAACTTCTTCATCTTGGCTACCCGTACCATCTGGCGTTCCGCAGGGGTCAATTCTGGGCCCCTGCTCTTTTTGGTCTATGCTAACAATATACCATGTTATGTGCAAGGCGGTTCTACAATCGCCCTTTATGCCGACGACTCTAAACTCTATCACTCTGTTGACTCCCCAACATCTGCTCTTTGTCTTCAAGCGGACATAGATTCCTTACATAAGTGGAGTCTAGACCATGGAATGGAATTCAGTACTTCTAAATGCAAAGTTTTACAAATGTCTAAAAAAAAGAACACTATAACAAGCAATCCTACCATCTGGCTGGGCAGGTTCTTGAATCTTGAATCAAACAAAAGACCTTGGTGTACTTGTGACCACAGATCTGTCATGGAAAACACACATTGAACTCATGTGCTCAAAGGCGAACAAATTATTAGGACTTGTGAAGCAAGTTTGCTGCCACGTACGCGATCCTGCAACAAAACAGCTCCTCTATTGTACTTTGGTTAGACCCCGATTAGAATACGCAAGTAATTTGTGGTCGCCACACACAGCTAAGCATGTAGCTTTAATAGAGAACATCCAACGTCGAGCAACCAAATTTATATTAAACTATCCACCCTCCGATGTAAGCTACACAGAAAGACTCAAAACTCTTAATCTACTACCGTTAGAACATAGACGTGATATCATCGACTTGACATTGTTTTACAAGATTAAATCCGAAATCATCGACATAAAAAGTTTTTCCAACCTACTAATTCCGTCTACGTGAAGCTACTCTACTCGGAACTTTGACCCTTCGAACTATAGACCTCTTTTACATCACAAACAAAATTACTACCGTAAATCATACTTTCCCAGAACTATAGCTTTGTGGAACAGTCTCCCTTCGAACTTAAAGAACGTTGATAGCCTATCTAATTTCAAAAATCTACTCCAAATTCTCTATTCAAATAAATTAACAACGTATCGACCACCATAGATTTAAAATATTTTTCTGTTTATATTAATTATTTAAATATTTGTTAACTTTGTTTATTTGATGTTTTACTTTTTTATAGGTTTAAATTGTCAATTGGGATTTTCGTCCTGTAATTTTCACCTGTTCGTCCAAATATTGTTATGTAATATCTTGTTATGACGAATTCTATTAAACTAAACTAAACTAAACTAAGAATGATCTTCCCGAACTTCCACGCCTCAGTCTTTCTATAAAAATAAACGTTTCATTATGTCAATGGAATTTATAACCGCTTTTGATAAGCTATCGATATCTTTGACAGAAAATTCACAGAGAAAAATCTGTTTTTCATAATAGCTTCCCAAAATTTGTTTTGGTCTAGGATGACACAGACATGTGTGATTACTACAGTAGTTATTCTGCTGTGTTCATCGACCCTACAAATAGGGATATAGAAGCCGTTTTTGTGTAGTTATCTGAAACAATAGATGTCTTATAGTGAAAATATGATTTTTTCCGTAATGGCGGCAATAGTTTGCATACGTACCTAGTATATTACAGAAACATGTGGTCACATCAAAAATTACTTTAATGTGTTCATGGACCTTCCAAATAGGGAGGTAGAAGCCATTTGGGTGTAGTTATTGTCAACAGTGACAGAGATATAAGGAAATAATTCTTTTACCGTAATGGCGGAGTTAATTTGCATATTTGTATGCAATAGCCAAATATGGTCATTACGAAAATAGCTTCATTGTGTTATTTGACCCCCTAAACATGGGTTTAGACACCTCATTTCTGTAGTTATCTGCAGTATTGGCTGAGATATATTAAAAAGTACATTTTTTGTCAATGGCGGTAATAATTTGCATAAATGTTCTTAAAAGTAGCATAAAAAGTCACGTGGGACATTTTTCACACCTGTTAACAAGGCATTTCGTTTTCTACTCTTCTTGAACTTTCTAAAAATGCTAATAAGAAGTTTATTTCCGGGGGGTGCATGGGAACCCCTCCTAGCCACTAGACTATATAGGGTGATCTGAAAATGTGTCAAAAAGATCGGGGTTTTCGGCACAAAAATTTTGCCTAGACCCTGTTAGTAATGTCTGACAATATTAGAGCATTCTGATAAATCCGCAAGATTTTATTTAGAAAAAACTACAAAATCCTACCCAGAATGCAATATGCCCTATAGGGTGATGTGAAAATGTGTCAAAAAGATCGGGGTTTTCGGCACAAAATTTTCGCCTGGACCCTGTTAGTAATGTCTGAAAATATTAGAGCATTCTGATCAATCCGCAAGATTTTATTAAGAAAAAACTACAAAATCCTACCCAGAATGCAATATGCCCTATAGGGTGATCGGAAAATGTGTCAAAAAGATCTGGGTTTTTGGCACAAAATTTTCGCCTAGACCCTGTTAGTAATGTCTGAGAATATTAGAGGATTCTGATAAATCCGCAAGATTTTATTTAGAAAAAGCTACAAAATCCTACCCAGAATGCAATATGCCCTATAGGGTATTCTGAAAATGTGTCAAAAAGATCGGGGTTTTCGGCACAAAATTTTTGCCTAGACCCTGTTAGTAATGTCTGAGAATATTAGAGCATTCTGATAAATCCGCAAGATTTTATTTAGAAAAAACTACAAAATCCTACCCAGAATGCAATATGCCCTATAGGGTGATCTGAAAATGTGTCAAAAAGATCTGGGTTTTCGGCATAAAATTTTCGCCTAGACCCTGTTAGTAATGTCTGGGAATATTAGAGCATTCTCATAAATCCGCAAGATTTTATTTAGAAAAAACTACAAAATCCTACCCAGAATGCAATATGCCCTATAGGGTATTCTGAAAATGTGTCAAAAAGATCGGGGTTTTCGGCACAAAATTTTTGCCTAGACCCTGTTAGTAATGTCTGAGAATATTAGAGCATTCTGATAAATCCGCAAGATTTTATTTAGAAAAAACTACAAAATCCTACCCAGAATGCAATATGCCCTATAGGGTGATCTGAAAATGTGTCAAAAAGATCTGGGTTTTCGGCATAAAATGATCGCCTAGACCCTGTTAGTAATGTCTGGGAATATTAGAGCATTCTCATAAATCCGCAAGATTTTATTTAGAAAAAACTACAAAATCCTACCCAGAATGCAATATGCCCTATAGGGTGATCTGAAAATGTGTCAAAAAGATCGCTGTTTTCGGCACAAAATTTTCGCCTAGACCCTGTTAGTAATGTCTGAGAATATTAGAGCATTCTGATAAATCCTCAAGATTTTATTTAGAAAAAACTACAAAATCCTACCCAGAATGCAATATGCCCTATAGGGTATTCTGAAAATGTGTCAAAAAGATCAGGATTTTCGGCATAAAATGATCGCCTAGACCCTGTTAGTAATGTCTGGGAATATTAGAGCATTCTGATAAATCCGCAAGATTTTATTTAGAAAAAACTACAAAATCCTACCCAGAATGCAATATGCCCTATAGGGTGATCTGAAAATGTGTCAAAAAGATCGGGGTTTTCGGCACAAAACTTTTGTCTAGACCCTGTTAGTAATGTCTGAGAATATTAGAGCATTCTGATCAATCCGCAAGATTTTATTTAGAAAAAACTACAAAATCCTACCCAGAATGCAATATGCCCTATAGGGTATTCTGAAAATGTGTCAAAAAGATCGGGGTTTTCGGCACAAAATTTTTGCCTAGACCCTGTTAGTAATGTCTGAGAATATTAGAGCATTCTGATAAATCCGCAAGATTTTATTTAGAAAAAACTACAAAATCCTACCCAGAATGCAATATGCCCTATAGGGTGATCTGAAAATGTGTCAAAAAGATCTGGGTTTTCGGCATAAAATGATCGCCTAGACCCTGTTAGTAATGTCTGGGAATATTAGAGCATTCTCATAAATCCGCAAGATTTTATTTAGAAAAAACTACAAAATCCTACCCAGAATGCAATATGCCCTATAGGGTGATCTGAAAATGTGTCAAAAAGATCGCTGTTTTCGGCACAAAATTTTCGCCTAGACCCTGTTAGTAATGTCTGAGAATATTAGAGCATTCTGATAAATCCTCAAGATTTTATTTAGAAAAAACTACAAAATCCTACCCAGAATGCAATATGCCCTATAGGGTATTCTGAAAATGTGTCAAAAAGATCAGGATTTTCGGCATAAAATGATCGCCTAGACCCTGTTAGTAATGTCTGGGAATATTAGAGCATTCTGATAAATCCGCAAGATTTTATTTAGAAAAAACTACAAAATCCTACCCAGAATGCAATATGCCCTATAGGGTGATCTGAAAATGTGTCAAAAAGATCGGGGTTTTCGGCACAAAACTTTTGTCTAGACCCTGTTAGTAATGTCTGAGAATATTAGAGCATTCTGATCAATCCGCAAGATTTTATTTAGAAAAAACTACAAAATTCTACCCAGAATGCAATATGCCCTATAGGGTGATCTGAAAATGTGTCAAAAAGATCGGGGTTTTCTGCACAAAAATTTTGCCTAGACCCTGTTAGTAATGTCCGACAATATTAGAACATTCTGATAAATCCTCAAGATTTTATTTAGAAAAAACTACAAAATCCTACCCAGAATGCAATATGCCCTATAGGGTGATGTGAAAATGTGTCAAAAAGATCGGGGTTTTCGGCACAAAATTTTCGCCTGGACCCTGTTAGTAATGTCTGAGAATATTAGAGCATTCTGATCAATCCGCAAGATTTTATTAAGAAAAAACTACAAAATCCTACCCAGAATGCAATATGCCCTATAGGGTGATCGGAAAATGTGTCAAAAAGATCTGGGTTTTTGGCACAAAATTTTTGCCTAGACCCTGTTAGTAATGTCTGAGAATATTAGAGGATTCTGATAAATCCGCAAGATTTTATTTAGAAAAAACTACAAAATCCTACCCAGAATGCAATATGCCCTATAGGGTATTCTGAAAATGTGTCAAAAAGATCGGGGTTTTCGGCACAAAATTTTTGCCTAGACCCTGTTAGTAATGTCTGAGAAAATTAGAGCATTCTGATAAATCTGCAAGATTTTATTTAGAAAAAACTACAAAATCCTACCCAGAATGCAATATGCCCTATAGGGTATTCTGAAAATGTGTCAAAAAGATCGGGGTTTTGGGCACAAAATTTTTGCCTAGACCCTGTTAGTAATGTGTGAGAAAATTAGAGCATTCTGATAAATCTGCAAGATTTTATTTAGAAAAAACTACAAAATCCTACCCAGAATGCAATATGCCCTATAGGGTGATCTGAAAATGTGTCAAAAAGATCTGGGTTTTCGGCATAAAATGATCGCCTAGACCCTGTTAGTAATGTCTGGGAATATTAGAGCATTCTGATAAATCCGCAAGATTTTATTTAGAAAAAACTACAAAATCCTACCCAGAATGCAATATGCCCTATAGGGTATTCTGAAAATGTGTCAAAAAGATCGGGGTTTTCGGCACAAAATTTTTGCCTAGACCTTGTTAGTAATGTCTGAGAAAATTAGAGCATTCTGATAAATCCGCAAGATTTTATTTAGAAAAAACTACAAAATCCTACCCAGAATGCAATATGCCCTATAGGGTGATCTGAAAATGTGTCAAAAAGATCTGGGTTTTCGGCATAAAATGATCGCCTAGACCCTGTTAGTAATGTCTGGGAATATTAGAGCATTCTCATAAATCCGCAAGATTTTATTTAGAAAAAACTACAAAATCCTACCCAGAATGCAATATGCCCTATAGGGTGATCTGAAAATGTGTCAAAAAGATCGCTGTTTTCGGCACAAAATTTTCGCCTAGACCCTGTTAGTAATGTCTGAGAATATTAGAGCATTCTCATAAATCCGCAAGATTTTATTTAGAAAAAACTACAAAATCCTACCCAGAATGCAATATGCCCTATAGGGTATTCTGAAAATGTGTCAAAAAGATCGGGGTTTTCGGCATAAAATGATCGCCTAGACCCTGTTAGTAATGTCTGAGAATATTAGAGCATTCTGATAAATCCGCAAGATTTTATTTAGAAAAAACTACAAAATCCTACCAAGAATGCAATATGCCCTATAGGGTATTCTGAAAATGTGTCAAAAATATCGGGGTTTTCGGCAAAAATGATCGCCTAGACCCTGTTAGTAATGTCTGGGAATATTAGAGCATTCTGATAAATCCGCAAGATTTTATTTAGAAAAAACTACAAAATCCTACCCAGAATGCAATATGCCCTATAGGGTGATCTGAAAATGTGTCAAAAAAATCGGGGTTTTAGGCACAAAACTTTTGTCTAGACCCTGTTAGTAATGTCTGAGAATATTAGAGCATTCTGATAAATCCGCAAGATTTTATTTAGAAAAAACTACAGAATTCTACCCAGAATGCAATATGCCCTATAGGGTGATCTGAAAATGTGTCAAAAAGATCGGGGTTTTCGGCACAAAAATTTTTGCCTAGACCCTGTTAGTAATGTCTGAGAATATTAGAGCATTCTGATAAATCCGCAAGATTTTATTTAGAAAAAACTACAAAATCCTACCCAGAATGCAATATGCCCTATAGGGTGATGTGAAAATGTGTCAAAAAGATCGCTGTTTTCGGCACAAAATTTTCGCCTGGACCCTGTTAGTAATGTCTGAAAATATTAGAGCATTCTGATCAATCCGCAAGATTTTATTAAGAAAAAACTACAAAATCCTACCCAGAATGCAATATGCCCTATAGGGTGATCGGAAAATGTGTCAAAAAGATCTGGGTTTTTGGCACAAAATTTTCGCCTAGACCCTGTTAGTAATGTCTGAGAATATTAGAGGATTCTGATAAATCCGCAAGATTTTATTTAGAAAAAACTACAAAATCCTACCCAGAATGCAATATGCCCTATAGGGTATTCTGAAAATGTGTCAAAAAGATCGGGGTTTTCGGCACAAAATTTTTGCCTAGACCCTGTTAGTAATGTCTGAGAATATTAGAGCATTCTGATAAATCCGCAAGATTTTATTTAGAAAAAACTACAAAATCCTACCCAGAATGCAATATGCCCTATAGGGTGATCTGAAAATGTGTCAAAAAGATCTGGGTTTTCGGCATAAAATTTTCGCCTAGACCCTGTTAGTAATGTCTGGGAATATTAGAGCATTCTCATAAATCCGCAAGATTTTATTTAGAAAAAACTACAAAATCCTACCCAGAACGCAATATGCCCTATAGGGTATTCTGAAAATGTGTCAAAAAGATCGGGGTTTTCGGCACAAAATTTTTGCCTAGACCCTGTTAGTAATGTCTGAGAAAATTAGAGCATTCTGATAAATCCGCAAGATTTTATTTAGAAAAAACTACAAAATCCTACCCAGAATGCAATATGCCCTATAGGGTGATCTGAAAATGTGTCAAAAAGATCTGGGTTTTCGGCATAAAATGATCGCCTAGACCCTGTTAGTAATGTCTGGGAATATTAGAGCATTCTCATAAATCCGCAAGATTTTATTTAGAAAAAACTACAAAATCCTACCCAGAATGCAATATGCCCTATAGGGTGATCTGAAAATGTGTCAAAAAGATCGCTGTTTTCGGCACAAAATTTTCGCCTAGACCCTGTTAGTAATGTCTGAGAATATTAGAGCATTCTGATAAATCCGCAAGATTTTATTTAGAAAAAACTACAAAATCCTACCCAGAATGCAATATGCCCTATAGGGTATTCTGAAAATGTGTCAAAAAGATCGGGGTTTTCGGCATAAAATGATCGCCTAGACCCTGTTAGTAATGTCTGAGAATATTAGAGCATTCTGATAAATCCGCAAGATTTTATTTAGAAAAAACTACAAAATCCTACCCAGAATGCAATATGCCCTATAGGGTGATCTGAAAATGTGTCAAAAAGATCTGGGTTTTCGGCATAAAATGATCGCCTAGACCCTGTTAGTAATGTCTGGGAATATTAGAGCATTCTCATAAATCCGCAAGATTTTATTTAGAAAAAACTACAAAATCCTACCCAGAATGCAATATGCCCTATAGGGTGATGTGAAAATGTGTCAAAAAGATCGCTGTTTTCAGCACAAAATTTTCGCCTGGACCCTGTTAGTAATGTCTGAAAATATTAGAGCATTCTGATCAATCCGCAAGATTTTATTAAGAAAAAACTACAAAATCCTACCCAGAATGCAATATGCCCTATAGGGTGATCGGAAAATGTGTCAAAAAGATCTGGGTTTTTGGCACAAAATTTTCGCCTAGACCCTGTTAGTAATGTCTGAGAATATTAGAGCATTCTGATAAATCCGCAAGATTTTATTTAGAAAAAACTACAAAATCCTACCCAGAATGCAATATGCCCTATAGGGTATTCTGAAAATGTGTCAAAAAGATCGGGGTTTTCGGCACAAAATTTTTGCCTAGACCCTGTTAGTAATGTCTGAGAATATTAGAGCATTCTGATAAATCCGCAAGATTTTATTTAGAAAAAACTACAAAATCCTACCCAGAATGCAATATGCCCTATAGGGTGATCTGAAAATGTGTCAAAAAGATCTGGGTTTTCGGCATAAAATTTTCGCCTAGACCCTGTTAGTAATGTCTGGGAATATTAGAGCATTCTCATAAATCCGCAAGATTTTATTTAGAAAAAACTACAAAATCCTACCCAGAACGCAATATGCCCTATAGGGTATTCTGAAAATGTGTCAAAAAGATCGGGGTTTTCGGCACAAAATTTTTGCCTAGACCCTGTTAGTAATGTCTGAGAAAATTAGAGCATTCTGATAAATCCGCAAGATTTTATTTAGAAAAAACTACAAAATCCTACCCAGAATGCAATATGCCCTATAGGGTGATCTGAAAATGTGTCAAAAAGATCTGGGTTTTCGGCATAAAATGATCGCCTAGACCCTGTTAGTAATGTCTGGGAATATTAGAGCATTCTCATAAATCCGCAAGATTTTATTTAGAAAAAACTACAAAATCCTACCCAGAATGCAATATGCCCTATAGGGTGATCTGAAAATGTGTCAAAAAGATCGCTGTTTTCGGCACAAAATTTTCGCCTAGACCCTGTTAGTAATGTCTGAGAATATTAGAGCATTCTGATAAATCCGCAAGATTTTATTTAGAAAAAACTACAAAATCCTACCCAGAATGCAATATGCCCTATAGGGTATTCTGAAAATGTGTCAAAAAGATCGGGGTTTTCGGCATAAAATGATCGCCTAGACCCTGTTAGTAATGTCTGAGAATATTAGAGCATTCTGATAAATCCGCAAGATTTTATTTAGAAAAAACTACAAAATCCTACCCAGAATGCAATATGCCCTATAGGGTGATCTGAAAATGTGTCAAAAAGATCTGGGTTTTCGGCATAAAATGATCGCCTAGACCCTGTTAGTAATGTCTGGGAATATTAGAGCATTCTCATAAATCCGCAAGATTTTATTTAGAAAAAACTACAAAATCCTACCCAGAATGCAATATGCCCTATAGGGTGATCTGAAAATGTGTCAAAAAGATCGCTTTTTTCGGCACAAAATTTTCGCCTAGACCCTGTTAGTAATGTCTGAGAATATTAGAGCATTCTGATAAATCCTCAAGATTTTATTTAGAAAAAACTACAAAATCCTACCCAGAATGCAATATGCCCTATAGGGTATTCTGAAAATGTGTCAAAAAGATCAGGATTTTCGGCATAAAATGATCGCCTAGACCCTGTTAGTAATGTCTGGGAATATTAGAGCATTCTGATAAATCCGCAAGATTTTATTTAGAAAAAACTACAAAATCCTACCCAGAATGCAATATGCCCTATAGGGTGATCTGAAAATGTGTCAAAAAGATCTGGGTTTTCGGCATAAAATGATCGCCTAGACCCTGTTAGTAATGTCTGGGAATATTAGAGCATTCTCATAAATCCGCAAGATTTTATTTAGAAAAAACTACAAAATCCTACCCAGAATGCAATATGCCCTATAGGGTGATCTGAAAATGTGTCAAAAAGATCGCTGTTTTCGGCACAAAATTTTCGCCTAGACCCTGTTAGTAATGTCTGAGAATATTAGAGCATTCTGATAAATCCGCAAGATTTTATTTAGAAAAAACTACAAAATCCTACCCAGAATGCAATATGCCCTATAGGGTATTCTGAAAATGTGTCAAAAAGATCGGGGTTTTCGGCATAAAATGATCGCCTAGACCCTGTTAGTAATGTCTGAGAATATTAGAGCATTCTGATAAATCCGCAAGATTTTATTTAGAAAAAACTACAAAATCCTACCCAGAATGCAATATGCCCTATAGGGTGATCTGAAAATGTGTCAAAAAGATCTGGGTTTTCGGCATAAAATGATCGCCTAGACCCTGTTAGTAATGTCTGGGAATATTAGAGCATTCTCATAAATCCGCAAGATTTTATTTAGAAAAAACTACAAAATCCTACCCAGAATGCAATATGCCCTATAGGGTGATCTGAAAATGTGTCAAAAAGATCGCTTTTTTCGGCACAAAATTTTCGCCTAGACCCTGTTAGTAATGTCTGAGAATATTAGAGCATTCTGATAAATCCTCAAGATTTTATTTAGAAAAAACTACAAAATCCTACCCAGAATGCAATATGCCCTATAGGGTATTCTGAAAATGTGTCAAAAAGATCAGGATTTTCGGCATAAAATGATCGCCTAGACCCTGTTAGTAATGTCTGGGAATATTAGAGCATTCTGATAAATCCGCAAGATTTTATTTAGAAAAAACTACAAAATCCTACCCAGAATGCAATATGCCCTATAGGGTGATCTGAAAATGTGTCAAAAAGATCGGGGTTTTCGGCACAAAACTTTTGTCTAGACCCTGTTAGTAATGTCTGAGAATATTAGAGCATTCTGATCAATCCGCAAGATTTTATTTAGAAAAAACTACAAAATTCTACCCAGAATGCAATATGCCCTATAGGGTGATCTGAAAATGTGTCAAAAAGATCGGGGTTTTCGGCACAAAAATTTTGCCTAGACCCTGTTAGTAATGTCTGACAATATTAGAACATTCTGATAAATCCTCAAGATTTTATTTAGAAAAAACTACAAAATCCTACCCAGAATGCAATATGCCCTATAGGGTGATGTGAAAATGTGTCAAAAAGATCGGGGTTTTCGGCACAAAATTTTCGCCTGGACCCTGTTAGTAATGTCTGAGAATATTAGAGCATTCTGATCAATCCGCAAGATTTTATTAAGAAAAAACTACAAAATCCTACCCAGAATGCAATATGCCCTATAGGGTATTCTGAAAATGTGTCAAAAAGATCGGGGTTTTCGGCACAAAATTTTTGCCTAGACCCTGTTAGTAATGTCTGAGAAAATTAGAGCATTCTGATAAATCTGCAAGATTTTATTTAGAAAAAACTACAAAATCCTACCCAGAATGCAATATGCCCTATAGGGTATTCTGAAAATGTGTCAAAAAGATCGGGGTTTTGGGCACAAAATTTTTGCCTAGACCCTGTTAGTAATGTGTGAGAAAAATAGAGCATTCTGATAAATCTGCAAGATTTTATTTAGAAAAAACTACAAAATCCTACCCAGAATGCAATATGCCCTATAGGGTGATCTGAAAATGTGTCCAAAAGATCTGGGTTTTCGGCATAAAATGATCGCCTAGACCCTGTTAGTAATGTCTGGGAATATTAGAGCATTCTGATAAATCCGCAAGATTTTATTTAGAAAAAACTACAAAATCCTACCCAGAATGCAATATGCCCTATAGGGTATTCTGAAAATGTGTCAAAAAGATCGGGGTTTTCGGCACAAAATTTTTGCCTAGACCCTGTTAGTAATGTCTGAGAATATTAGAGCATTCTGATAAATCCGCAAGATTTTATTTAGAAAAAACTACAAAATCCTACCCAGAATGCAATATGCCCTATAGGGTATTCTGAAAATGTGTCAAAAAGATCGGGGTTTTCGGCATAAAATGATCGCCTAGACCCTGTTAGTAATGTCTGAGAATATTAGAGCATTCTGATAAATCCTCAAGATTTTATTTAGAAAAAACTACAAAATCCTACCCAGAATGCAATATGCCCTATAGGGTATTCTGAAAATGTGTCAAAAAGATCAGGATTTTCGGCATAAAATGATCGCCTAGACCCTGTTAGTAATGTCTGGGAATATTAGAGCATTCTGATAAATCCGCAAGATTTTATTTAGAAAAAACTACAAAATCCTACCCAGAATGCAATATGCCCTATAGGGTGATCTGAAAATGTGTCAAAAAGATCGGGGTTTTCGGCACAAAACTTTTGTCTAGACCCTGTTAGTAATGTCTGAGAATATTAGAGCATTCTGATCAATCCGCAAGATTTTATTTAGAAAAAACTACAAAATTCTACCCAGAATGCAATATGCCCTATAGGGTGATCTGAAAATGTGTCAAAAAGATCGGGGTTTTCGGCACAAAAATTTTGCCTAGACCCTGTTAGTAATGTCTGACAATATTAGAACATTCTGATAAATCCTCAAGATTTTATTTAGAAAAAACTACAAAATCCTACCCAGAATGCAATATGCCCTATAGGGTGATGTGAAAATGTGTCAAAAAGATCGGGGTTTTCGGCACAAAATTTTCGCCTGGACCCTGTTAGTAATGTCTGAGAATATTAGAGCATTCTGATCAATCCGCAAGATTTTATTAAGAAAAAACTACAAAATCCTACCCAGAATGCAATATGCCCTATAGGGTGATCGGAAAATGTGTCAAAAAGATCTGGGTTTTTGGCACAAAATTTTTGCCTAGACCCTGTTAGTAATGTCTGAGAATATTAGAGCATTCTGATAAATCCTCAAGATTTTATTTAGAAAAAACTACAAAATCCTACCCAGAATGCAATATGCCCTATAGGGTGATCTGAAAATGTGTCAAAAAGATCGGGGTTTTCGGCACAAAACTTTTGTCTAGACCCTGTTAGTAATGTCTGAGAATATTAGAGCATTCTGATCAATCCGCAAGATTTTATTTAGAAAAAACTACAAAATTCTACAAGGAATGCAATATGCCCTATAGGGTGATCTGAAAATGTGTCAAAAAGATCGGGGTTTTCGGCACAAAAATTTTGCCTAGACCCTGTTAGTAATGTCTGACAATATTAGAACATTCTGATAAATCCTCAAGATTTTATTTAGAAAAAACTACAAAATCCTACCCAGAATGCAATATGCCCTATAGGGTGATGTGAAAATGTGTCAAAAAGATCGGGGTTTTCGGCACAAAATTTTCGCCTGGACCCTGTTAGTAATGTCTGAGAATATTAGAGCTTTCTGATCAATCCGCAAGATTTTATTAAGAAAAAACTACAAAATCCTACCCAGAATGCAATATGCCCTATAGGGTGATCTGAAAATGTGTCAAAAAGATCTGGGTTTTCGGCATAAAATGATCGCCTAGACCCTGTTAGTAATGTCTGGGAATATTAGAGCATTCTGATAAATCCGCAAGATTTTATTTAGAAAAAACTACAAAATCCTACCCAGAATGCAATATGCCCTATAGGGTATTCTGAAAATGTGTCAAAAAGATCGGGGTTTTCGGCACAAAATTTTTGCCTAGACCCTGTTAGTAATGTCTGAGAAAATTAGAGCATTCTGATAAATCCGCAAGATTTTATTTAGAAAAAACTACAAAATCCTACCCAGAATGCAATATGCCCTATAGGGTGATCTGAAAATGTGTCAAAAAGATCTGGGTTTTCGGCATAAAATGATCGCCTAGACCCTGTTAGTAATGTCTGGGAATATTAGAGCATTCTCATAAATCCGCAAGATTTTATTTAGGAAAAACTACAAAATCCTACCCAGAATGCAATATGCCCTATAGGGTGATCTGAAAATGTGTCAAAAAGATCGCTGTTTTCGGCACAAAATTTTCGCCTAGACCCTGTTAGTAATGTCTGAGAATATTAGAGCATTCTGATCAATCCGCAAGATTTTATTTAGAAAAAACTACAAAATCCTACCCAGAATGCAATATGCCCTATAGGGTATTCTGAAAATGTGTCAAAAAGATCGGGGTTTTCGGCATAAAATGATCGCCTAGACCCTGTTAGTAATGTCTGAGAATATTAGAGGATTCTGATAAATCCTCAAGATTTTATTTAGAAAAAACTACAAAATCCTACCCAGAATGCAATATGCCCTATAGGGTATTCTGAAAATGTGTCAAAAAGATCAGGATTTTCGGCATAAAATGATCGCCTAGACCCTGTTAGTAATGTCTGGGAATATTAGAGCATTCTGATAAATCCGCAAGATTTTATTTAGAAAAAACTACAAAATCCTACCCAGAATGCAATATGCCCTATAGGGTGATCTGAAAATGTGTCAAAAAGATCGGGGTTTTCGGCACAAAACTTTTGTCTAGACCCTGTTAGTAATGTCTGAGAATATTAGAGCATTCTGATCAATCCGCAAGATTTTATTTAGAAAAAACTACAAAATTCTACCCAGAATGCAATATGCCCTATAGGGTGATCTGAAAATGTGTCAAAAAGATCGGGGTTTTCGGCACAAAAATTTTGCCTAGACCCTGTTAGTAATGTCTGACAATATTAGAACATTCTGATAAATCCTCAAGATTTTATTTAGAAAAAACTACAAAATCCTACCCAGAATGCAATATGCCCTATAGGGTGATGTGAAAATGTGTCAAAAAGATCGGGGTTTTCGGCACAAAATTTTCGCCTGGACCCTGTTAGTAATGTCTGAGAATATTAGAGCATTCTGATCAATCCGCAAGATTTTATTAAGAAAAAACTACAAAATCCTACCCAGAATGCAATATGCCCTATAGGGTGATCGGAAAATGTGTCAAAAAGATCTGGGTTTTTGGCACAAAATTTTTGCCTAGACCCTGTTAGTAATGTCTGAGAATATTAGAGCATTCTGATAAATCCGCAAGATTTTATTTAGAAAAAACTACAAAATCCTACCCAGAATGCAATATGCCCTATAGGGTATTCTGAAAATGTGTCAAAAAGATCGGGGTTTTCGGCACAAAATTTTCGCCTAGACCCTGTTAGTAATGTCTGAGAATATTAGAGCATTCTGATCAATCCGCAAGATTTTATTAAGAAAAAACTACAAAATCCTACCCAGAATGCAATATGCCCTATAGGGTGATCGGAAAATGTGTCAAAAAGATCTGGGTTTTTGGCACAAAATTTTCGCCTAGACCCTGTTAGTAATGTCTGAGAATATTAGAGCATTCTGATAAATCCGCAAGATTTTATTTAGAAAAAACTACAAAATTCTACCCAGAATGCAATATGCGCTATAGGGTATTCTGAAAATGTGTCAAAAAGATCAGGGTTTTCGGCACAAAAATTTTGCCTAGACCCTGTTAGTAATGTCTGGGAATATTAGAGCATTCTGATAAATCCGCAAGATTTTATTTAGAAAAAACTACAAAATCCTACCCAGAATGCAATATGCCCTATAGGGTATTCTGAAAATGTGTCAAAAAGATCGGGGTTTTCGGCATAAAATGATCGCCTAGACCCTGTTAGTAATGTCTGGGAATATTAGAGCATTCTGATAAATCCGCAAGATTTTATTTAGAAAAAACTACAAAATCCTACCCAGAATGCAATATGCCCTATAGGGTGATCTGAAAATGTGTCAAAAAGATCTGGGTTTTCGGCATAAAATGATCGCCTAGACCCTGTTAGTAATGTCTGGGAATATTAGAGCATTCTGATAAATCCGCAAGATTTTATTTAGAAAAAACTACAAAATCCTACCCAGAATGCAATATGCCCTATAGGGTGATCTGAAAATGTGTCAAAAAGATCGCTGTTTTCGGCACAAAATTTTCGCCTAGACCCTGTTAGTAATGTCTGAGAATATTAGAGCATTCTGATAAATCCGCAAGATTTTATTTAGAAAAAACTACAAAATTCTACCCAGAATGCAATATGCCCTATAGGGTGATCTGAAAATGTGTCAAAAAGATCTGGGTTTTCGGCATAAAATGATCGCCTAGACCCTGTTAGTAATGTCTGGGAATATTAGAGCATTCTGATAAATCCGCAAGATTTTATTTAGAAAAAACTACAAAATCCTACCCAGAATGCAATACGCCCTATAGGGTGATCTGAAAATGTGTCAAAAAGATCGCTGTTTTCGGCACAAAATTTTCGCCTAGACCCTGTTAGTAATGTCTGAGAATATTAGAGCATTCTGATAAATCCGCAAGATTTTATTTAGAAAAAACTACAAAATTCTACCCAGAATGCAATATGCCCTATAGGGTATTCTGAAAATGTGTCAAAAAGATCGGGGTTTTCGGCACAAAAATTTTGCCTAGACCCTGTTAGTAATGTCTGAGAATATTAGAGCATTCTGATAAATCCGCAAGATTTTATTTAGAAAAAACTACAAAATCCTACCCAGAATGCAATATGCCCTATAGGGTGATCTGAAAATGTGTCAAAAAGATCGCTGTTTTCGGCACAAAATTTTCGCCTAGACCCTGTTAGTAATGTCTGAGAATATTAGAGCATTCTGATAAATCCGCAAGATTTTATTTAGAAAAAACTACAAAATTCTACCCAGAATGCAATATGCCCTATAGGGTATTCTGAAAATGTGTCAAAAAGATCGGGGTTTTCGGCACAAAAATTTTGCCTAGACCCTGTTAGTAATGTCTGAGAATATTAGAGCATTCTGATAAATCCGCAAGATTTTATTTAGAAAAAACTACAAAATCCTACCCAGAATGCAATATGCCCTATAGGGTGATCTGAAAATGTGTCAAAAAGATCGGGGTTTTCGGCACAAAATTTTTGCCTAGACCCTGTTAGTAATGTCTGAGAATATTAGAGCATTCTGATAAATCCGCAAGATTTTATTTAGAAAAAACTACAAAATCCTACCCAGAATGCAATATGCCCTATAGGGTGATCTGAAAATGTGTCAAAAAGATCTGGGTTTTCGGCATAAAATGATCGCCTAGACCCTGTTAGTAATGTCTGGGAGTATTAGAGCATTCTGATAAATCCGCAAGATTTTATTTAGAAAAAACTACAAAATCCTACCCAGAATGCAATATGCCCTATAGGGTGATCTGAAAATGTGTCAAAAAGATCGCTGTTTTCGGCACAAAATTTTCGCCTAGACCCTGTTAGTAATGTCTGAGAATATTAGAGCATTCTGATAAATCCGCAAGATTTTATTTAGAAAAAACTACAAAATTCTACCCAGAATGCAATATGCCCTATAGGGTGATCTGAAAATGTGTCAAAAAGTTCTGGGTTTTCGGCACAAAATTTTTGCCTAGACCCTGTTAGTAATGTCTGAGAATATTAGAGCATTCTGATAAATCCGCAAGATTTTATTTAGAAAAAACTACAAAATCCTACCCAGAATGCAATATGCCCTATAGGGTGATGTGAAAATGTGTCAAAAAGATCGGGGTTTTCAACACAAAATTTTCGCCTAGACCCTGTTAGTAATGTCTGAGAATATTAGAGCATTCTGATCAATCCGCAAGATTTTATTAAGAAAAAACTACAAAATCCTACCCAGAATGCAATATGCCCTATAGGGTGATCGGAAAATGTGTCAAAAAATTCTGGGTTTTTGGCACAAAATTTTCGCCTAGACCCTGTTAGTAATGTCTGGGAATATTAGAGCATTCTGATAAATCCGCAAGATTTTATTTAGAAAAAACTACAAAATCCTACCCAGAATGCAATATGCCCTATAGGGTATTCTGAAAATGTGTCAAAAAGATCGGGGTTTTCGGCATAAAATGATCGCCTAGACCCTGTTAGTAATGTCTGGGAATATTAGAGCATTCTGCTAAATCCGCAAGATTTTATTTAGAAAAAACTACAAAATCCTACCCAGAATGCAATATGCCCTATAGGGTGATCTGAAAATGTGTCAAAAAGATCTGGGTTTTCGGCATAAAATGATCGCCTAGACCCTGTTAGTAATGTCTGGGAGTATTAGAGCATTCTGATAAATCCGCAAGATTTTATTTAGAAAAAACTACAAAATCCTACCCAGAATGCAATATGCCCTATAGGGTGATCTGAAAATGTGTCAAAAAGATCGCTGTTTTCGGCACAAAATTTTCGCCTAGACCCTGTTAGTAATGTCTGAGAATATTAGAGCATTCTGATAAATCCGCAAGATTTTATTTAGAAAAAACTACAAAATTCTACCCAGAATGCAATATGCCCTATAGGGTGATCTGAAAATGTGTCAAAAAGTTCTGGGTTTTCGGCACAAAATTTTTGCCTAGACCCTGTTAGTAATGTCTGAGAATATTAGAGCATTCTGATAAATCCGCAAGATTTTATTTAGAAAAAACTACAAAATCCTACCCAGAATGCAATATGCCCTATAGGGTGATGTGAAAATGTGTCAAAAAGATCGGGGTTTTCAACACAAAATTTTCGCCTAGACCCTGTTAGTAATGTCTGAGAATATTAGAGCATTCTGATCAATCCGCAAGATTTTATTAAGAAAAAACTACAAAATCCTACCCAGAATGCAATATGCCCTATAGGGTGATCGGAAAATGTGTCAAAAAATTCTGGGTTTTTGGCACAAAATTTTCGCCTAGACCCTGTTAGTAATGTCTGGGAATATTAGAGCATTCTGATAAATCCTCAAGATTTTATTTAGAAAAAACTACAAAATCCTACCCAGAATGCAATATGCCCTATAGGGTATTCTGAAAATGTGTCAAAAAGATCGGGGTTTTCGGCATAAAATGATCGCCTAGACCCTGTTAGTAATGTCTGGGAATATTAGAGCATTCTGCTAAATCCGCAAGATTTTATTTAGAAAAAACTACAAAATCCTACCCAGAATGCAATATGCCCTATAGGGTGATCTGAAAATGTGTCAAAAAGATCTGGGTTTTCGGCATAAAATGATCGCCTAGACCCTGTTAGTAATGTCTGGGAATATTAGAGCATTCTGATAAATCCGCAAGATTTTATTTAGAAAAAACTACAAAATCCTACCCAGAATGCAATATGCCCTATAGGGTGATCTGAAAATGTGTCAAAAAGATCGCTGTTTTCGGCACAAAATTTTCGCCTAGACCCTGTTAGTAATGTCTGGGAATATTAGAGCATTCTGATAAATCCGCAAGATTTTATTTAGAAAAAACTACAAAATTCTACCCAGAATGCAATATGCCCTATAGGGTATTCTGAAAATGTGTCAAAAAGATCGGGGTTTTCGGCACAAAAATTTTGCCTAGACCCTGTTAGTAATGTCTGGGAATATTAGAGCATTCTGATAAATCCGCAAGATTTTATTTAGAAAAAACTACAAAATCCTACCCAGAATGCAATATGCCCTATAGGGTGATCTGAAAATGTGTCAAAAAGATCTGGGTTTTCGGCATAAAATGATCGCCTAGACCCTGTTAGTAATGTCTGGGAATATTAGAGCATTCTGATAAATCCGCAAGATTTTATTTAGAAAAAACTACAAAATCCTACCCAGAATGCAATATGCCCTATAGGGTGATCTGAAAATGTGTCAAAAAGATCTGGGTTTTCGGCATAAAATGATCGCCTAGACCCTGTTAGTAATGTCTGGGAATATTAGAGCATTCTGATAAATCCGCAAGATTTTATTTAGAAAAAACTACAAAATCCTACCCAGAATGCAATATGCCCAATAGGGTGATCTGAAAATGTGTCAAAAAGATCGCGGTTTTCGGCACAAAATTTTCGCCTAGACCCTGTTAGTAATGTCTGAGAATATAAGAGCATTCTGATAAATCCGCAAGATTTTATTTAGAAAAAACTACAAAATTCTACCCAGAATGCAATATGCCCTATAGGGTGATCTGAAAATGTGTCAAAAAGATCTGGGTTTTCGGCATAAAATGATCGCCTAGACCCTGTTAGTAATGTCTGGGAATATTAGAGCATTCTGATAAATCCGCAAGATTTTATTTAGAAAAAACTACAAAATCCTACCCAGAATGCAATACGCCCTATAGGGTGATCTGAAAATGTGTCAAAAAGATCGCTGTTTTCGGCACAAAATTTTCGCCTAGACCCTGTTAGTAATGTCTGAGAATATTAGAGCATTCTGATAAATCCGCAAGATTTTATTTAGAAAAAACTACAAAATTCTACCCAGAATGCAATATGCCCTATAGGGTATTCTGAAAATGTGTCAAAAAGATTGGGGTTTTCGGCACAAAAATTTTGCCTAGACCCTGTTAGTAATGTCTGGGAATATTAGAGCATTCTGATAAATCCGCAAGATTTTATTTAGAAAAAACTACAAAATCCTACCCAGAATGCAATATGCCCTATAGGGTGATCTGAAAATGTATCAAAAAGATCGGGGTTTTCGGCACAAAATTTTGCCTAGACCCTGTTAGTAATGTCTGAGAATATTAGAGCATTCTGATAAATCCGCAAGATTTTATTTAGAAAAAACTACAAAATCCTACCCAGAATGCAATATGCCCTATAGGGTGATCGGAAAATGTGTCAAAAAGATCTGGGTTTTTGGCACAAAATTTTCGCCTAGACCCTGTTAGTAATGTCTGGGAATATTAGAGCATTCTGATAAATCCTCAAGATTTTATTTAGAAAAAACTACAAAATCCTACCCAGAATGCAATATGCCCTATAGGGTATTCTGAAAATGTGTCAAAAAGATCGGGGTTTTCGGCATAAAATGATCGCCTAGACCCTGTTAGTAATGTCTGGGAATATTAGAGCATTCTGCTAAATCCGCAAGATTTTATTTAGAAAAAACTACAAAATCCTACCCAGAATGCAATATGCCCTATAGGGTGATCTGAAAATGTGTCAAAAAGATCTGGGTTTTCGGCATAAAATGATCGCCTAGACCCTGTTAGTAATGTCTGGGAATATTAGAGCATTCTGATAAATCCGCAAGATTTTATTTAGAAAAAACTACAAAATCCTACCCAGAATGCAATATGCCCTATAGGGTGATCTGAAAATGTGTCAAAAAGATCGCTGTTTTCGGCACAAAATTTTCGCCTAGACCCTGTTAGTAATGTCTGGGAATATTAGAGCATTCTGATAAATCCGCAAGATTTTATTTAGAAAAAACTACAAAATCCTACCCAGAATGCAATATGCCCTATAGGGTGATCTGAAAATGTGTCAAAAAGATCGGGGTTTTCGGCACAAAATTTTGCCTAGACCCTGTTAGTAATGTCTGAGAATATTAGAGCATTCTGATAAATCCGCAAGATTTTATTTAGAAAAAACTACAAAATCCTACCCAGAATGCAATATGCCCTATAGGGTGATCGGAAAATGTGTCAAAAAGATCTGGGTTTTTGGCACAAAATTTTCGCCTAGACCCTG
Organism: Metridium senile; assembly: GCA_949775045.1. Lineage (NCBI taxonomy): Eukaryota > Metazoa > Cnidaria > Anthozoa > Actiniaria > Metridiidae > Metridium > Metridium senile. The sequence continues at coordinate 3,430,300 of OX459106.1, forward strand.
TTAGTAATGTCTGGGAATATTAGAGCATTCTGATAAATCCTCAAGATTTTATTTAGAAAAAACTACAAAATCCTACCCAGAATGCAATATGCCCTATAGGGTATTCTGAAAATGTGTCAAAAAGATCGGGGTTTTCGGCATAAAATGATCGCCTAGACCCTGTTAGTAATGTCTGGGAATATTAGAGCATTCTGCTAAATCCGCAAGATTTTATTTAGAAAAAACTACAAAATCCTACCCAGAATGCAATATGCCCTATAGGGTGATCTGAAAATGTGTCAAAAAGATCTGGGTTTTCGGCATAAAATGATCGCCTAGACCCTGTTAGTAATGTCTGGGAATATTAGAGCATTCTGATAAATCCGCAAGATTTTATTTAGAAAAAACTACAAAATCCTACCCAGAATGCAATATGCCCTATAGGGTGATCTGAAAATGTTTCAAAAAGATCGCTGTTTTCGGCACAAAATTTTCGCCTAGACCCTGTTAGTAATGTCTGGGAATATTAGAGCATTCTGATAAATCCGCAAGATTTTATTTAGAAAAAACTACAAAATTCTACCCAGAATGCAATATGCCCTATAGGGTATTCTGAAAATGTGTCAAAAAGATCGGGGTTTTCGGCACAAAAATTTTGCCTAGACCCTGTTAGTAATGTCTGGGAATATTAGAGCATTCTGATAAATCCGCAAGATTTTATTTAGAAAAAACTACAAAATCCTACCCAGAATGCAATATGCCCTATAGGGTGATCTGAAAATGTGTCAAAAAGATCGGGGTTTTCGGCATAAAATGATCGCCTAGACCCTGTTAGTAATGTCTGGGAATATTAGAGCATTCTGATAAATCCGCAAGATTTTATTTAGAAAAAACTACAAAATTCTACCCAGAATGCAATATGCCCTATAGGGTGATCTGAAAATGTGTCAAAAAGATCTGGGTTTTCGGCATAAAATGATCGCCTAGACCCTGTTAGTAATGTCTGGGAATATTAGAGCATTCTGATAAATCCGCAAGATTTTATTTAGAAAAAACTACAAAATCCTACCCAGAATGCAATATGCCCAATAGGGTGATCTGAAAATGTGTCAAAAAGATCGCTGTTTTCGGCACAAAATTTTCGCCTAGACCCTGTTAGTAATGTCTGAGAATATAAGAGCATTCTGATAAATCCGCAAGATTTTATTTAGAAAAAACTACAAAATTCTACCCAGAATGCAATATGCCCTATAGGGTGATCTGAAAATGTGTCAAAAAGATCTGGGTTTTCGGCATAAAATGATCGCCTAGACCCTGTTAGTAATGTCTGGGAATATTAGAGCATTCTGATAAATCCGCAAGATTTTATTTAGAAAAAACTACAAAATCCTACCCAGAATGCAATACGCCCTATAGGGTGATCTGAAAATGTGTCAAAAAGATCGCTGTTTTCGGCACAAAATTTTCGCCTAGACCCTGTTAGTAATGTCTGAGAATATTAGAGCATTCTGATAAATCCGCAAGATTTTATTTAGAAAAAACTACAAAATTCTACCCAGAATGCAATATGCCCTATAGGGTATTCTGAAAATGTGTCAAAAAGATTGGGGTTTTCGGCACAAAAATTTGCCAATATGCCCTATAGGGTTATCTAAAAATGTGTCAAAAAGATCGGGGTTTTCGGCACAAAATGATCGCCTAGACACTGTTAGTAATGTTTGAGAATATTAGACCATTCTGATAAATCCGTAAGATTTTATTTAGAAAAAACTACAAAATCCTACCCAGAATGCAATATGGCCTATAGGGTGATCTGAAAATGTGTCAAAAAGATCGAGGTTTTCTGCACAAAATGATCGCCTAGACTTTGTTAGTAATGTTTGAGAATATTAGAGCATTCTGATAATTCCGCAAGATTTTATTTAGAAAAAACTACAAAATCCTACCCAGAATGCAATATGCCCTATAGGGTGATCTGAAAATGTGTCAAAAAGATCGGGACTTTCGGCACAAAATGATCGCCTAGACACTGTTAGTAATGTCTGAGAATATTAGAGCATTCTGATAATTCCGCAAGATTTTATTTAGAAAAAACTACAAACTCCTACTCAGAATGCAATATGGCCTATAGGGTGATCTGAAAATGTGTCAAAAAGATCGGGGCTTTCGGCACAAAATGTTCGCCTAGACCCTGTTAGTGATGTCTGAGAATATAAGAGCATTCTTATAAATCCGCAAGATTTTATTTAGAAAAAACTACAAAATCCTACCCAGAATGCAATATGGCCTATAGGGTGATCTGAAAATGTGTCAAAAAGATCGAGGTTTTCTGCACAAAATGATCGCCTAGACTTTGTTAGTAATGTTTGAGAATATTAGAGCATTCCGATAAATCTGCAAGATTTTATTTAGACGAAACTACAATGCAATATGCCATATAGGGTGATCGGAAAATGTGTCAAAAAGATCGGGGTTTTCGTCACAAAATGATCGCCTAGACCCTGTTAGTAATGTTTGAGAATATTAGAGCATTCTGATAAGTCTGCAAGATTTTATTTAGAAAAAACTACAAAATCCTACCCAGAATGCAATATGCCCTATAGGGTTATCTGAAAATGTGTCAAAAAGATCGAGGTTTTCGGCACAAAATGATCGCCTAGACCCTGTTAGTAATGTTTGAGAATATTAGACCATTCTGATAAATCCGTAAGATTTTATTTAGAAAAAACTACAAAATCCTACCCAGAATGCAATATGGCCTATAGGGTGATCTGAAAATGTGTCAAAAAGATCGAGGTTTTCTGCACAAAATGATCGCCTAGACTTTGTTAGTAATGTTTGAGAATATTAGAGCATTCTGATAAATCTGCAAGATTTTATTTAGACGAAACTACAATGCAATATGCCCTATAGGGTGATCGGAAAATGTGTCAAAAAGATCGGGGTTTCCGGCACAAAATGATTTAGAAAAAACTACAAAATCCTACCCAGAATGCAATATGCCCTATAGGGTGATCTGAAAATGTGTCAAAAAGATCGGGGTTTCCGGCACAAAATGATCGCCTAGACCCTGTTAGTAATGTCTGAGAATATTAGAGCATTCTAATAAATGTGCAAGCTTTTATTTAGAAAAAACTACAAAATCCTACCCAGAATGCAATATGGCCTATAGGGTGATCTGAAAATGTGTCAAAAAGATCGGAGTTTTAAGCATAAAATGATCGCCTAGACCCTGTTAGTAATGTCTGAGAATATTAGAGCATTCTGATAAATCTGCAAGATTTTATTTAGAAACTAGACGCCGTTTCGGCGTGTACTCGCTGCGATAGCAATGTGATTATTCATCTGCTCCGTGTTGAAATATCAAGAAATGAAAGAACATTTGGAACTGGTTTCTAGACCGGTACTGCGTCTTTATTTGCATGCGTATTGTTCATTTTTTTCTTTTTGAGATGCTAGTCCGTACGTTTACGCCAAATGATCTATGCGTGAACCACCACTTGCCTCTTCTGCAGGCAACTCTTTACTTTGGGCTTCCTGTGGCAGGAGAAAAGGTGGGGGAGGGGGTGAGGGAGAGAGAATAACACAAGGAGATATTGGACTTTGGTGTACTCTTCTTTAAGTTTTTATGAACCTATGAGGTACTGAAAACTCTGGGAGTGTTTTTATTAAATGTTTGCTTTTTAATGACAATCGGTGCAACCTTTTTATAGGAATTCTACTAGGTTCGCGATCACGGGATCGAGTCGCATGACAATTAATTACACACTATGAATCTACTCTTATAGTAAACAAACTTTGCATAGCGAGATCTTACTTTAGTAATGTTTACTGATGTAGTATAATCATTTGTAACATAGTCTACGATATCACTCTGCTTTTAATGAAATGTTTTACTAATTCTTACAATTTACAACATAAACGTGATATTAAAGCTCATTAGCACTATGAATGATAGGACGAAGAGAATGAGTACATCTCCAAGTTCAAATAAAATTGCTTCTTTAGTCCAGTACAGAATTAATACAATAAAAATAGTTACTATGTTTACCACAAGAAGTCCTTTTATTGGTAAGAAACTGTTTTCTTTCGAGCTCAGTACATGCAAGTGTAGTCGCCTGTCAGCTTGTCGATTTAATTCCTTCGAGGTTATCCTGTCAATATTCTGATTGAATTCTTCATCTTTTTTGCTCTTCTATCCATTAAAGTCATCGTGTTCTGTATTTGTCATGTTATTTGGCAGTTGAGTCACATTTTCAATACGTGTTTATATAGTCAGTATTCGATAGCTCGTATGATGGGTATCATTCTCAGAATTTCCCATGGTATATTCTATACTGATTCCTTTGAATTCGCGAAACGACCCATTCCGAAATATACGCTTGAAACCATCTTTTAGTAGGTATTGCGAATAGCGTGTGAATTTGTGTGAAGATCTAGCGTTTGAAATACTTCTTTAGCCATTTTGATCCATTTTAAAACATTACGTAATGCTATTACGGCGCACGTGCTTGCCGATTTGTGATTGGTTAAAAACTCGACACTGACTAACGAAGAACCACGAAACTCGATGCGTTTTATACATCGCTTGACGCAGCGAGTAAAAAACTACAATGCAATATGCCCTATAGGCTAATCTGAAAATGTGTCAAAAAGATCGAGGTTTTCACCACTAAATGATCGCCTAGACCCTGTTAGTAATGTCTGAGAATATTAGAGCATTCTGATAAATCCGCAAGATTTTATTTAGAAAAAACTACAAAATCCTACCCAGAATGCAATATGCCCTATAGGGTGATCTAAAAATGTGTCAAAAAGATCGGGGTTTTCGGCACAAAATGATCGCCTAGACCCTGTTAGTAATGTCTGAGAATATTAGAGCATACTGATAAATCCGCAAGATTTTATTTAGAAAAAACTACAAAATCCTACCCAGAATGCAATATGGCCTATAGGGTGATCTAAAAATGTGTCAAAAAGATCGGGGTTTTCGGCACAAAATGATCGCCTAGACACTGTTAGTAATGTTTGAGAATATTAGACCATTCTGATAAATCCGTAAGATTTTATTTAGAAAAAACTACAAAATCCTACCCAGAATGCAATATGGCCTATAGGGTGATCTGAAAATGTGTCAAAAAGATCGAGGTTTTGTGCACAAAATGATCGCCTAGACTTTGTTAGTAATGTTTGAGAATATTAGAGCATTCTGATAAATCTGCAAGATTTTATTTAGACGAAACTACAATGCAATATGCCCTATAGGGTGATCGGAAAATGTGTCAAAAAGATCGGGGTTTTCGGCACAAAATGATCGCCTAGACCCTGTTAGTAATGTTTGAGAATATTAGAGCATTCTGATAAATCTGCAAGATTTTATTTAGAAGAAACTACAAAATCCTACCCAGAATGCAATATGCCCTATAGGGTTATCTGAAAATGTGTCAAAAAGATCGGGGTTTTCGGCACAAAATGATCGCCTAGACACTGTTAGTATAAACTCGTTAAACAAATGGATTTCTTCGGCTCAAACTGATCGCTTGGACCCTGCCAGTAATGCCTAGAAATATTAGAGCTGTCTGATAATATATAACAATTTTATTTAGAAATAACTACAATTTTTACCCAGAATTCACTGGTGACAAGCATGGGGGTGACAAAACTCGTTAAACAAATGTTTTTTTTTTCGGCTCAAACTGATCGCTTGGACCCTGCCAGTAATGTCTAGAAATATTAGAGCTGTCTGATAATATATAAAAAATTTATTTAGAAAAAACTACCTTTTTTACCCAGAATTCACTGGTGACAAGCATGGGGTGACAAAACTCGTTAAACAAATGGATTTTTTCGGCTCAAACTGATCGCTTGGACCCTGCCAGTAATGTCTAGAAATATTAGAGCTGTCTGATAATATGTAAAAATTTTATTTAGAAATAACTACAATTTTTACCCAGAATTTACTGGTGACAAGCATGGGGGTGACAAAACTCGTTAAACAAATGGATTTTTTCTTCTCAAACTGATCGCTTGGACCCTGCCAGTAATGTCTAGAAATATTAGAGCTGTCTGATAATATATAAAAAAAAATATTTAGAAATAACTACCTTTTTTACACAGAATTCACTGGTGACTAGCATGGGGGTGACAAAACTTGTTAAACAAATGGATTTTTTCTTCTCAAACTGATCGCTTGGACCCTGCCAGTAATGTCTAGAAATATATGAGCTGTCTGATAATATATAAAAATGTTCTTTAGAAAAAAAACTACCCTTTTTACCCAGAATTCACTGGTGACAAGCATGGGCTGACAAAACTCGTTAAACAAATGGATTTTTTTCGGCTCAAACTGATCGCTTGGACACTGCCAGTAATGTCTAGAAATATCAGAGCTGTCTGATAATATATAAAAATGTTCTTTAGAAAAAAACTACCTTTTTTACCCAGAATTCACTGGTGACAAGCATTGGGGTGACAAAACTCGTTAAAAAAATGGATTTTTCCTGCTCAAACTGATGGCTTGGACCCTGCCAGTAATGTCTAGAAATATTAGAACTGTCTACAAATATTAGAGCGGCCTCATATTGTATAAGGATTTTATTTAGAAAAAAATTACATATCATACCCAGAATTCCCTGGTAACCAACATGGGGGTGAAATAGCTAGAACGTTAAAAAAAATCGATTTTTTTCGGCTCGAACTGATCGCCTCGACCCTGCTAATAAGGGACCGGTCATTATTTATCGCCTTGGGGGAGGGGCGGAGGATTTTAGGGGGGATTATTCAATTTTCGGGAGTACTAAAGGGGGGATCAGTTGTAATGTACAGCATCAAAAGGAGGGATCCCTCAAACAAACAAACAAACAACAAGAAAAACCCTGAAAAACAGCCACGTGTACAATAAAGAACCCAAGGATTTCAGTGGCGATTTTGACTTGCAGGAAATTTATTTTAAAATCCCCCCCCCCCCCCCCCCTCAAAAGTTAAATGGTCGGCCCCCTATCTAGTAGGGGGGTTCTCTGAAATCATCCCTAGATAGAAAGGGAGATCACTGCAATGTATATACTGATGAAGGGGGATCTGCTAAGTTTCACTGTGTCCGAACTAAAATCCTCCAGCCCCCCCCCCCCCCCCCCCCCCCCTCCTCCCGTGCTAGTAATGTTTAGAAATATTAGAGCGGCCTCATATTGTATAAGGATTTTATGTAGAAAAAACTACATATCATACCCAGGAATTCCCTGGTTACTAACATGAGGGTTAAGTAAAGCGTTAAAAAAATCGATTTTTTTCGGCTCAAACTGATCGCCTGGACCCAGTTAGTAATGTCTAGAAATATTTGAGCGGCCTAATATTGTATAAGGATTTTATTTAGAAAAAAACTACATATCATACCCGCCAGAATTCCCTGGTAACTAACACTAATATTTAATCAATTGCATTCATTTATTTACTTTCCCTGTATTGTCACTAAATTTTCAGAATAGCTTTTTTAATATCATTTGTCTTAGCTATTCTTAAATATAATTTGCTAAAGGGCCTTATCAGCAGCTCTCCGTTAATTTGATTTTAATTTGTATTTCTTTCATATTTATATTCACTTACAACAGAAGGTTCATGCAGTCCTAGACTATCTATTTTGTCCTAATTATGGGTTTTTGAAATTACACAATCTCATGTTAGCACACTGTTACCTACAAATACCAATTTTACTTTCAATATTTTATTTTATTCAATGCACAATATTACACTGCTTTACACACATGCGGTCCAAGACTACCTATTTTTATTATTATCATCATCGTCTAGATTATTATATACTCTACTATATACCAAAACACATTAAACAAGTTGTTTTGGTGTCCAATTTATTTTGTTACATTGAAAAAAAAAGACATTTGGAGAATGACACTTCTTTAGCGAGCTGTTAAATATGCCGCCTCAACGACCAGCTAGGTTACGCATAGCAACGCAATATTAGTATAGGGAATCGCAATTAATAAGTCTGAGTGACGCTTTGAAAAATATCAAAATTGGACGAGCCTTTTTAGGCGAGTCCAATTTGATAACTTTCAAAGCATCATCTATTTAATACGAAAAGATGGTGCGGTCTTTTATCTATAATATACTGTAAAACCAATTGGGACTCTTTAGAGTACAATTTACGATTTAATTGGTGTCCTCTCGTCCAATCAGAATCGAGTAATTTTGTGCAGTATATTATTAGTGATCAAATAAGCCAGTGTCCCTTTTTGACAACAATAACTAGAGCAAAGGTGTCCGAAACGTGACCTGACCATAATGCTGTGCTTAATAAATATATGACTAGAAATCACATATGAAGGACTCATATTAGTATGTGTATTTCTTTCTAAGTTTTCTCCTTGTGTTCAAAGTAAACAATTTTAAGAGATTATGAACCAAGAAGAATAACCAATGCCCACAAAACACATCTAACATGTACCAGACGTCTTAATTAAAATATCCACAATTCTACGATGTGGTGCAACAACTAAATGATAATAATCAACTATTTTGCTATTGCAAATATGCGTTTGAAAGCGGGTTTTTTTTTTTCAGTAATATTCTTATTTATCGATTTCTTTCCTTTTCTGAATTTCGTTTTAACAATTTCGGGTTTGTTTGTATTATGTTTTCTTTTATTTTCTGTGTAAACATTTTCCTCTTCTATTTGGCTTGTTCCCACTTATATTATGCCATAATTATACTCTGAGAACAACCCTGGTTATCGAAAACGGTATTACAATTATTCTCATATCATAATAGTATCAGTAGAAACTTTCAAACTGGTGATTAAAATATTACAATGGAAACGATATTTTCCACCTTTAATAAAAATGTTTGAAATCATGTTCTTATCCCCAATAGATATTCAACATAAGCAAGGTAAAACCTCCCATTGATTGTATGTTAAATCTTGTTCAGGAACAAAATACCACCTTTACAATACTCTTCTTCTTTGTTTCTTGCTTAACGAAGATGCTGAAATGTAAAGACAAAAAATGATTTTAAAATCTGTGCAATTAAGCAATGAATGAGTGATGGTCGCTACCGGTGGTTTACTAATAATAGATTAACTAATAATAAATTTCAAATTTTAAGGGAATTCGAACGCAAAGATTGTAAATTTGGTAGGAAAGAAATATGTTTGAGTGGCGAATCATTGAAGTGATAGGGATATAAACGTACTAACAAATTCATAACAAATGATCTACTTACGTGCCCTGGATTTACATATATATCGAAATGATGCATTACATGGGTAGTCATTCCATTTTCCGTCAGCCTTCAACACTCCACAATCTTCATTTTTCAAATCGCCGCCATTGTTCGGATCACCGGGCGCCCAATTCTTGTAAGTTTTGTTGGTACTACATTTGACAAATTTGAAAATCAGTACAAATAAACCTATTACTTTATAAACATACAAAATCTGCTCATTTTGTTAAGAATCTCAAGGGTTACTTGGAAATACCTACTTGTCAGACCACACCCATACACCTTCATTGGCAAGATCATTTAATCCTAGCCATATTACTGACTGGCCCAGTTTAAACAATCGATTTAAATCGTTGATAACAAAGTTTTCTTCTTCTTTACTGGTGAGACATAAGAGATCTGCATTATTATATTTGCAGTCCCGCCAAGCCTGAGCCCATGTGAGGTAACTTCGTTTTACGAGATAACAGTAGGTCTTTTTATCACTAAATCGTCGCTGAACCCAGCCGACAGGACATGTTTCTATAAGAAAAAAAATGTAAGATTGTAAAGTTTAAAATTTTTCAATGTTTGCAGTAAAATAACCCTGACAACTTGTCTGTAGGTACACACTTCCCGATTCACACTAGTTGGTTGAATTGCTAAATTACTACTTACTTAATGCTGTTTTAGTTGTTGGTCTGATGCTTGTTTTATCAACGCTTCGCCATCGTACTCTAAAACCACGGTGATGTCGAGTCGAGTCAGTGTGTAGTTGGATTCTAATACTGTTTGAATGACTCTTAAAAGGAGCTAAATAGAATAAAGAAAGGCTGTTATCATTCTGATAACGTTATTCAAAAACGTTCGACTGTGAAATTTAGATTTCATATTTTTAACAATAAAAAACAACCTCCCATGTTACTCCACAAAATGTAATAACTCGCACAAAATGTAAGACTGACACAGAATGTAATACAAATTGACACAAAATGTAATAACGACGCAAAATGTAATACAAACTGACACAAAATGTAATAACTTTATTAACGCAAAATGTAATATATTTTGACACAAAATGTAATAACCTTCCTCAGTGACTTCAGAACAAAACTAAATTGCGTTATCATCCCCTATGTCATCTCTAAAACATCTCCTACGTAATTGTGACGGCACCCAACGTTTTAAAACCTTTACAGAGCGGGTTTTTTTGGACTTACTTCACTTTTCTGTCACTTCATAATACTGATGTCTATTGCAGACATTCGTGTCCGTCGGATCATGAGGATTGAAGTCCAATGCTTGTATGAAACTAGCCTGTGTTACAGCCGGAATTTTTCTCTCGAAAGTCCGTCTGTGAATCAGAGCAACGAACCGTGTTCTGGCCCCCAGCGAACTACACGATTATATATACTAGATACTGATTGGCTTTCGATGATGCTTTTTCTTACACGAACTCTCATTGGACAATTCAATACTTCCGGTTATGTTTTTTGTGTTGCTTACTAAAATCTTAAGACCAAAAGGAGAGTTTTCCAGTTGCGCGCTTCAAGCTATACGCTTTTTGAGTTTTATTTTGAAATACAATATTTTATAATCTTTTATATTTTTACGAAAAAATGAGGCTTTTTAATATTGTTTTCTACGGTTCTAACTATCTCTTGTTAAAAAAACTCGCGACTCATAATAGTGTTTGTCAACTTAAAATAGGATTGATTTTTCGACTTTCGATTATTTTTTCCTCTGGCACCCAGGTTAGCTTTGACTCAGCAAAAACGACATTTTCTTACCTCGACCACAGGCAGTCCAACTATTCTCTTTAAGGATTTTTTTTAATGACAATAAAAGTTATTATTAACCGCGCGCCGAGCGAGATACATATTGAGCGCGCGGTTGGGGTTCCTGTGGTGTATTTGTTTGAATGCTCGCGGATGGGATTTCTGTGGCTTTTTACAAGCAATTTTTCCGTCGTGCGGAATCGCACGTACGACAGAAAAATCGAAGAAAGTAGTATCTTCATACAAGGTCTGAAACTTGATGGCGTGGATGGATAGATGTGCGCCCCAGCTTGTTAGGACGGCGAAGACTCAACAACGAGCGCCGAGAAGGACGCGAGAAGCAATCGACTGACTCGCCAAAGAAAAACTTTTATATTCAAACTTTTCTTTTGAAACAAGTTTTATTTTCTTATACGGATTTTCACTAAGTAAACCTAAGTAAACCTCTAACAAAAACAAACAGCCAGTGTGTGAAATTTCTTTCCAAGTTTATTGAAATGCTAAACATAATAATGTTAAAAGTGTATTTAATCAAATCTGTAAAGATGTTTTAGCTTTTATAGTTTTTCGAAAATAGTTTATAAAATACAGCTATAAACGCTTCACACTTTCATAACAAATGTATTATTGTTTGAACCGCTAAACTAACTAAAGTTTTCACGAAATTAAAGTTGATTTTTTTTTTATCCAACTGAATCAAGTGGAAAACTTCGCAAAGCGGCCATCACAAATTCACTGTTTAGTTCGGGTTTTAGTTGATTTGAACAAGATAATATTATTCGTTTTGACATACAAACTTCAACTCCAATAATTACCAGTACACACCAGGCTACTAGAAAAGCTTCCCCTCATTTTTTTGTTATAGTGAAGAGCATCGTTGACTTCAAAAGCAAGTGCTCACTTGAATCAGGGTCAATCAGGTGTTTTGAATGAAAACTAAACTCACTGTAGCAGCCACGGCAGTGCAAATCACGATCTTTTCGACTCTCGATTCACCATCGCATGATTTTCACGATAAAATGCATTCTCTTGTTTTCTTTCTTTGAGTTTTTAAGTCATTTTAACAATCCAAAAGTTAAATGCAAGACAGTAATCAACACCTTTTTCGGCTGTATCGGTGAATGAGCGTGAAAAATATGGTCTCGATCGATATTTTCACGATCGCTCCACGATTACTCCACGATTGTAAAATTTCCGAAATCCGTCCTAACAACCTGGGGCGCACCTCGTCTCCATGCTGCCCTTTTTAAAAACAAATTTCAACCCATTTGCTGAGGTCGGAGATGATTGTAGTTGAAGATCAACTTAAAGTTTATGTATTCGAAGAAAAATTAAAATGTTCTCCCATGGCTAATTTACTACGCGCGAAACTAAATTTGTTACGTGACCGAGTTTCATACCTTGTCAAAATACCTCCCTCTTCAACACCGCGCGACTTTGACGGAAAAATTGCTTGCAAAAAGCCACAGGAATCCCATCCGCGAGCATTCAAATAAATACACCACAGGAACCCCACCCGCGAGCTCAATATGTATTTCGCTCGGCGCGCGGTTAAAAATAACTTGTATTGGCATTAAAAAAAATCCTCAAAGAGAATAGTTGGGCTGCCTGTGCCTCGACTAAAATAAACCTCTTTACCTCCGTATGCAAATTGCCATTTTCCGACCATTTGTCATTCCCTTGAGAATTGTTCTCTTATGATGAATTAACGTGTTACATCATTTACATGTGAAAGAAACAATTCCTAAGGGTAGAATCATGTGATCTGAAATGGGACAACAAACAAGGAAGGTAGAGAGGTATATTCGGTTTGTACGCCACAATGTTTTAGTGACATAAGGGATGATCACGCAGTTTAGTTTTGTTCTGAAGACACTGAGGAAGGTTATTACATTTTATGTCAAAATGTACTAGATTTTGCGTTGAAAAAGTTATTATTATAATTTTGTAATCCATCGAAAACCGCATAAAATTTTGAAATATTCTATATAAACTTTACACCTAAACAAAATGAGGCTTTTTTATAAGTGTTAAAAGTTATATCATAATAATCCTAAAACTTGAGGTTCAAAAGCGGATTTGATAAAATGTACAAAGTACTCCTCCCTTAATTAAATAATCGCCATCGGGCTGGCTAATTACTTCATCAATAATTAATGAGTTTTTAAATGGGTTAAGAAAGTACACCTCCAATTACAGACGTTCTCAGTCACACGCGCCTGTTTATAAATAAAACATTGCCGTCTAAACTTGATTTTGGTGGACGTCAATCAACTGTATTTCTAGAGCAACACGTACTAAAAGTAATGTTTTATAAAGGCCTCCAATTCGGACTGGACGGGGATTTCAAGTCCGAGGCAAGTGAGTTAATGCCTAGGATTTTATTGTAGACCGAAAAATATAATACTTCTAAAACGAATTAATTATTCGGGAGGAATCTTGGAATTAAAAATGAACAATTTCATATGGTAAAAAAGAACTTTAAAGCGGAGGAGAGTTTAAAATGTAGCAAGCAAAAGCAATCCTAAAAGATATGAATAATCTGTTTATAACTTCTTGTTCATTGCCAATGAATTTCCACAAGGGAAGATTAAAACAATCGCTTTTCAATTCTATTAAGAGGAATGGTAACGAACTTTAGTGCTAATGACTTGATGACATTAAACGTACAAAATTTCAAACTTTTCATTGAATGACTCAGTAGTAAAATGGCTTAAGGTGACTGGCTACTTTTGGAAATAATGTTAAACTTTTCTTTAAACTACGGTTTATTAATGTGAAATTTAATGCTGATTACAAATATGAAAAGAAAAATTGTGTGCATGTCCCGTGCTTGTTTTCGAGATAATCAGCATTTAATGGATGCCTACGCGCGAGATTTTGAAGAAAAACTTGCGAAAACGGAAGCGATATGAAAAAAATCACAACTCATAAGAAAATAGTGAAAAAAAAACTCGCATGAAGTCGGACAAAAAGTCCTATGAAATCGATTTTTTTGTACGTTAGAAAAATTAACTTTTTGAAAAACTTTGATATAACGTAGATTTTATGAGGTTCTTTCAACTAAGCATAAAGAAAGTATAGAGTCCCGTGCAAAATTTTTGCCCTGTTGAAGCTCAAAACGTGTATGATTCCTTAATAAAATTTTGTATTTGTTTCAGCGGTTTTTGAACTGTGCGCGTGCACATCGTGGGCTCGAATCGAACGTTCAAAAGCTTAATGCTGTACCCAATGCAGGTTCGAATACTTGCGTTGGTACGTAAAGACTTTTTTCGACAAAAATCGCCATCAAGTAAATATATTATTTCTAAGTCTGATGATGTTTACTAGTGGAGGTGGAGGGTAATAATGAGGACTGGATTGAATTATGTAATACAAATAAATATAATGCTATATGACTTGAACGCTTTAAAGCACTCGGGCTTGAAAATTTCAGTTCAAGTCTGCTTGGAAGTACTTACGCTGGTATCAAGCATCTGCATGTAATCAAAATCGCGCATTACCAACCTCGTTCCCAGGGCCCTCTCCCTTGGCTTTTGGGTGGGGCCACCCAAAAGCGCAGGGAAAGGGCCCTGGGAACGAGGTTGGCCAATTACCTCATGAATAATGAGTTTTTGAATGTCCGTTGCAGATCAGTGATCAACTAGTTACACCGAGGGATTCTTTTTGTCCCGTTAAATAAGATAAATCATTCTAGGAAAAAAGGTTTGATTAAGAGACAGATGTAAGATTCAATTCTATCAAAAAAGATCTTATTAAAAGAGTATTTTGTCTGAGTAAAAGAGTATTTTGTCTGAGTTTCCTTTGAAAATTCTTTGATTGATGTCCACGAAAATCAGGTCTTGACAGCAATGTTTACAGTGACTGAGAGTGGCTGTAATGCGCAGCAGACACAAATACAATATTAATATAGTTAAATCACTGCATACCTGGTGTTCTATTTCCACAAAACCTGCCGAGGGTCGGAGATTTGAATGACTCGCCATCTTTAACCTCTACATAATCTCCTTGACAATGATTAGTAGTATCTATATAAAAATGATCAAACCAAACATGGAGCCGTTTGCCCAATACACCTTTGATGACCCAAGTACAATCAATGTTATGAGGATAGGCTGTAGGAAACAATGGGCTAGTAAGAGAGCCTTGAGCTTTAGTTACCATACCTCCACATCCTGGCAAATAAGGATTAAGAACAATATTACGTGTCGGTTAGTCTGCTAAAAGTTATAATGGTCATAATTACAAAGTGAAAGTAATGAGCTACACAATGTAAAGTTGTATCAGAACATAATACTCACTAGATGGGATGGGTCCAGATGGAGTGGCAAGTGGATCAGATCTCGATGTCCATGATATGTCAAAGCCTTTATGGTTGATGCGATCGTCACTTTTAAATTGAACCCATATGTAATTTCCTGTCGACTTCACATGTGCCAATGATGATTTCTTTGAGCCACAGAATGTACCCAGACTTGGATAGTTTTTACTTGGACCATCACGGATAGCTAGAAAATCATACTTGCACGAAGGTCCTGGAACAAACGTTCATAAAAATAATAGTAATTATTAATAATAATAATTATTATATTCGTTTATTGTTGTATCAAAAACATTTCCATAGAAATGAACATATAACTATTGCGTATTTACCTTCAATACATATTTATTGTGTTTCAGATATATTTATAACCCAACGATAATACTATACGAGTTCCTATTGGTCGAAACAGGTCACGCGGTGCGTTTTCACAGGACGGGTATCAGCCAATGTCCCCCAATTTCCAGTGATATCCGTCAAGTGAAAATTGACGGCCGCGGGTTTTTTAAAAGGTTTGCTTTGGCAACAAAACGTTTTGATGGTCTAGCTGTTTTAGTATAAACCAACTAGTAGGTCAAACTTTGCTATATTTTGAACGAAAAATATTATTTCAATCGTTTTATTTTACAAAATGACAGATAATCGAAAATGAAAATACCGAGCGCGCGCTCAATGACGTGTGACGGCAAGTCAAAATATATTCAAAACACATCCAAATTCTCCACTGTTTTTGTCATTTACTCTCCAATACTTTTTTAACGTCTGAAAATAGCATAATTTTAGTGTTAAAACTACTATATATTTTAGAACGACGGAAGAATTAAGAAATGTTCAAGAACAGTTTTTTAACTCTGGCTTTCTCAGTTTAGAGCGCGCGCGTAGCCCTAGGCAGAGGCAGATCATACAGACTCAAGGTTTCGATAATTTCCGGCATCAGGCGAAAACCGAATGCAATAATTCTTTTATTATACACTTAAAGTCAAGTAAACAAATGCATTTGTAACCAGCTAAAAAAAAGACAGTAGCAAATCGCGCTGCAATCCTGTAAGCTCAGGTGTTATCGAAATTCCACGGTATTTATATATGTTTTCGGCCAACCAGATTTGAAATAGTATACAAATATATAATATTACCAGGCAATAACCCGTCCCTTCGTGACGAAGTTTGATATGTGTTTTTCATGCCTTTTATTGTATAAACATTTTTTCTGGATATTTTTTCACTTCTCATAAGAGTTATCATATTGTTGAAAATGTTTAATCCCTAAATGTAATGAATGCTGTGGCATTCAGTAAGTATACTCAAATCAAAAACTTAAACACAATTTTGATACAGCATATTTTTTGTTGCTTGTACATGTTTGTTTATTTTGTTTTGCTTTCGGAAAACATGTGAATATTCATTGATTGGTTAATCGATTCAATCAGACAATATCAGGACAAATGTAGAGGTTGTATTTATTTTGATATGAAAAATCGTTCTAGTGCCGCCACTTAGAAAAAGTCAGTTTTTTTAAGCAGTGGCAAGGCAGTTCGGTGTTGTTTTGCTGGATTACTGGGCAAACTATCGTCTTTTCGGTTGATGTACGATTTCTAAATAGAGATAGTGATACAGCAGTTTGGGTTTTGTATAAAATTCGGCTATCGCTGTTTTCTTTAAAGTAAGTTTTCTTCCCTTTTTTCATAGTTTTAATAAACATGTACTAAAAGAACGCCGTGGAGCCTTGGGCTTCCTGTGTTATATGGTCAAATCCTACCTGTGTTCATTGATCATCAAACAACGTCAAAATAGACTTTGAACATCTTTTTTTCTCGGGTAATAATATAACTTTTTTAAACTTTATGATGTCAAAATAAGGAGTTGTCTTTAGTTTCATTGAGTATGTGTGTTCTTGATTAGTCAAATGCGACTTTTGGAATTCTTTTAAAGTTTGCCGTTAGGTAAGTCAACTGAACTCACTTTTAGCTTATTTTAACTCGATTGTGAATTCGTTTGCTATGTTGTTTCTTTTCCGGACTCAAATCATGTTTTGCAAACTAAGTTTTTTCGATTAAAATCATAGTATTGTATATCTGAAGTACTAATAGAGTAATGTAAATTGTGGATAAATGCATTCCTAGCTCTGTCGTCGTCAAATGCCGAACTGATCTAGCCTCCTCCGCAGGCTACTCCTTTTTCTTTTAACTTTAATTATATCTAAGTGAAGTATGATTCTGAGTTAAATCCACATATTCTAATTGCTTTTTATTCAATTTTGTAAATTAATATTAGTAATTTGTCTATATTCGATTATTCACGTGACAGTTATATTCGTATAAGTTGATTTTGATTCTCAAATACATTTAATAATTTATATTTAAATAATAAGAAAAATCAATTAAAACGTTTGCCAATTATTTAGAAAAAAATATTCATTAAAGAGAGAGAAAAAGAGAAATAAGGAAGAAAATGTTTACCTTCTATATCAAAGTAATTCAATTGCAAGGAGATGATATTCCCACTCGAAACTTGAATGACCCATATACAATCACTATTGTCAGGATAACTGTTTGGAAAATTGGGGGAAGTAAATTGACCCCCTTCACCATTGAGCTTGCCACCACATGCTGAGGAGAAAGCATACGTGTTTTATTTTTACACGATTATATATTTTATCATGTTTTATGTATAGGCATAGTTATTGACTTTACTTGGTTTTTAAAATTGAATTTGGATTCGATTAACTTAACCCAATCCAATTGATCCTAAGGCCCGTGCAAACGCACGCAACATTGTTGGCCAACAACACGCAACAATGTTGGGCCCAACATGTTGCGAGCGTTTGCACACCATGTTTCGTGTTGTTGCGTGTTGTTGCAACTTGTTGGATGTTGTTGGATGAAGTTTGAAACTGGTCGAACTTCAGAGCCAACAAGTCCCAACATTTCGTTTGTTTTGCGGTCATCGAAGCCTAGCCCAACCATGTTGCGTTCGTTTGCACAGCACATCCAACATTGTTGCGCTGACGCACGCACACTACACTACGGTGGTCCATCGTTATCATAGGGAAATGTCCGCAAAATCAAACTAATATGGAATTTTTCCATAAAAAAAATACAATTAAAAAATAATTAAAAAAATAATTTTAAAACAAAAAAAAACTGAAAAAAAACACAAAAAATATATATCGCTTAGAAAAAAAAAATATAGACAAAAACAATCACCATGCCATTTAAAATAACTTGAAATTCAACAGTGAGCAAGATAGTCAGCCATGATTCGACATGGCGCCCCACCAAGCAGTGGTTTGTAGGGAATTGTGGGTATTTGTGTCCCAGATTCCTTTGTATTATCATCGGAGAGCCCAACATGGTGGGACTTGTTGCGAGCGTTTGTACACACCCGCCAACATCGCGCAAAAACTCACAACAATGTTGGCCCAATAATTGTTGGATGTTGTTGCGTGCGTTTGCACGGGCCTTTAATAGAAAGGATTTTGAAAAAGCCCACCACCCAACCAATTCATGAGATATAAATCCATAAACAAATATATAATTGAGAAAAGAAATTAAAAAAATAGAAAGATGGAAAGATACACCACAATTCAAAAATAAGGAATGCACAACTTACAAACTGGGCAGCTTTTTATGTTGCATCGGCGCTCTTCCAGTATTGGTCCTACACAATAAGACCTTCCTTTTATTAGTGAAGAATGAGTGCAAGTTCTATTTCGTGTCTGTGATCCACCAGCACATGTCTTACTACAAGGTGACCACTTGGACCATTTGGACCATCCGGGTAAAATGTTTTCGGCACACAGGAAGGTCTTGTCCCAGCCATCCTTCCCTCCCTTGGCATACCATCGCATGCACTCGGCATTGTCAAGACGACCAGAAGCGGAAAACCGAAATCTAGTTTTGAATGAAATTTACTATATAATATTCTGTGTAAACAATTTGTAAATTAAGTCATATACATGTTTAATTAGATATGATATATTGGTAAAACAATAACTAAAATTCATAATAGAATAATTCACATTTTATGTGAACTACGGATTCTCTCCTCGATTCAGTTGTCATTATTAAAATCCTAATGAAATTGGCCTGTAACGAAAGGACTAAAGGAATGGGTAATTAATGTAATTACGAAATGAAACTCATAATATAAAAGAGCAGATCACGATATGTAAGATTCCTGACATTTTGTGCTTTTGGTTGAGTATTGAGTTACAGCCACTCAAAACTGCCCAAAAGGCATTAGAAATACATTTTCTACTATTTTTAGGGCTTTTTATGACGCTGTATCAGTCAGAATAGATAGTATGTTTGGGATGAAATTATCAATTTTTTCGTGAGGTCGATGAGGTGGACACAGGTGAGTCAACGAGGAGCAAACGAGGAGCAAGCGAGGAGCAAGTGAGGAGCAAGCAAGGAACAAGCGAGGAGCAAGCGAGGAGCAAACGAGATATAAACGCCATGCAGCTCGCTGCAAATTATTCAGAACATTCAACCGAAGCTATTGCTTTCGGGGGTTTTAAATAATGGATCTAACAGAATTTACTTGACTTGGCGAGCTGCATAGCTTTTATATCATGGTTGACCACGTGACTTCTCGTTCGCTCCTCGCTTGTACCTCGTTTGCTCCTCGCTTGCTCCTCGTTGACTCACCTGTGTCCACCTCATCCACCCCACGAAAAAATAAAAGGATAATTTCATCCCTAACACACTACTAGAATACAATCGAATGCAGCCAAACTCAGGAAATTACATCAATTAGGCCAACTAGTACCCAGTCCTCTACTCGTTTCGTTACAGGCCAATAATTAACTATATGGACAAGTCAGATGTTACCCTTACAACCGCCTCATGTAAATGTCTCCGAATTTGATACCACTGTTTAAATTGCTGGTGAAACCTTCACCTGTCCTCATTTTATCTACATATTTACATGTAGTGTTTGTTGTTGATCTTAAATATTAGTCATTGATACCAAAGTAAAATAAAAAACAGCTGAGAGAGTATTGATCATTAATTAGCTGCCTCTATAATATTAAACTCTGATCCTGTGTTCTTACCTGTACGGAGCATCACCCTTTGGCATGCATAGATAGTTGTCGTCCCACGTTCCTTTACGTTTTTTAACTTCTTTTGGTACGTAAATCCGCGTACAGATTTTTTCTGGTATCCTACCCCTGTCAGACCAATATAACTTTACATCTCTTTTATTGGTTGGTGTACAAAGAAGAAAGTTATTCCACTTAAAATAATCCAAACGTTCATAAGTCCTAATACATAACTTATTTCTCGGAGGGTATAGATGGTTACCAAGTGTAAAGTCGTCTGGAAAACTAGGCCACTCTGAAACAATGTTTATATAAGATAGTTAGCACAATGGTCACAAATGTCAAAATTGCCTATTATGAAATGGAATCATGGAACGCTATTGGCTACAAGCCAGTCATTAAAATATGTTTAGGTCATTACCTACACATTGGTGCCCATTGCACCGTTCTTGTTCCAATGAATTTCCTCGACAGGTTTTTCCACCAAAGGAAGGTGAAGGATTAGTGCATGAACGTTTGCGTTGACGAATACCCCCACCACATTGCCTGCTGCATGTTAACCATGAAGCCCAGTCTCCCCATTGGCCATCTGTTATAAACATAATAGGTTATAAACTTTCAATTATGTTATTTTTCATATTTTAATAAGTTGTATAAACCAAAATTTACAAGTGAATAATACCATTCACTCATCCGGATAACGCTTCCGTAAAGACCTTCTGCGAAACTTAGTAGCCGCGCCTTTTAGCGCTTCGAAATGAGACTTATTATGTAAAAAGAGCAAGAACATTCCGTCGCTATAGCTACGGGCAAAACTTCACTGAAAGCATTTTATTGTCGTTTTTTTATTTTTTTTATTTTCAAAAATACTAGAATTTTCAACTAAATTACTGCTTTCTACGTCAGTACATTTTACAATAGTCAGCCTTTTTTCAATTTTTAGTAGCATTTTATTTCGTTTTTTACTTTTACACTGCTCGTCTTCACGCAGGTCTGCAATAGAATTATGGAGGAAAAAAGCGATTCAAAGTATCTTTTTAACTAATCTAAAAAAATTAGCTCATTTTCAGCCATACATACCACTTCATTTCGATTTTATAGTTAATTATCTATCATTTTGTTGGATATTTTTGTTCAAATCGACCTCCCTACGGCATCAAGATATGTTGACATTTTTGCCGTCACTCGTTTGCTAGCACTTTTTTAAAAACTTAAATTTTAATTGTTTATGCTCAGTTTTAAGTTTTACAATTCTTTGACAACGTAATTATTGTTTTCCGGATGAAAGAAACAAATAATACAGTCCGTATACCTAATTTTTCGACAGGGCTTCAAAAATTTGCTCATACTATGGCTGTAAGGATCGCAGTTACTCGATCGAAGAACAATTTTTCACTTTAATATTTTGAGATCAATCCCAATTCCAAGGACATCCTCCTGAATATAAAGACCTTTTTTCACTTCCGTTTCTCTCTACATTTCAAAATGAACAAAATCAACAGAATAGTTATCCATTTCTTATGAAACTATCTCTCGTCTACAAATCTCGATGCAGTAGCGAGGTCGTTTTGAACAAAAAAAAAAATGATAGAAAATTAACTAAAACATCGATATGAAGTTCTATGCATGGCTAAAAATTAGTTAACAAGATCAATTTACCTGACTTTGAATCGCTTTTCTCCTCCATAATTCCATTTCAGACTGGCGTAAAGTCGAGCAGTGTAAAGATCAAAAACGAAATAAAATGCTACTAAAAATTGAAATAAGGCTGACTATTGTAAAATATACTGACGTAGAAAGCAGTAATTTAGTTGAAAATTCTAGCCGTATATTACAAAAGAAAAAGGTTGAAAAAAGACTATACAATGCTGTCAGTGAAGTTGTAGTTTTGCCCTTAGCGACGGAATATCTTTGCTCTGTTTACATAATAAGCCTCATTTCCGTGCGCTATAAAGGCGCGGCTACTAAGTTTGGCAGTAAGTCTATTAATCATATTAAAAATATTAGTAAATAAATATATGACTCACCCACTGGACTTTCGTCGCGTTGAGCACACAAATAATATTGGTTTTTGTTCCATATTGGGTCATTAGGTTCAGTAATATTCAAACAATTGGCCAGTTCATTTTGGGAAAGGTTTCCCGATTTCCAAACAAACTTGTAAACACTATCACTCGGCCAGCATAAAAAGTTATCTTCCCAGAAATGTTCGGGATAATTAGCCTTTATGGCAGTGCAAGTCATGCTTTTTAAGGGTCCTTTGTTGGACCATTTCAAGTCCAAACTTTTGCGATCGCTCCTGTGACAAAGAAAGTTGTTGTGCCATCCATGTGGGTCTTTTGGCTCGTTTATTTTTATACACAGAGATTTATGATCCCCACGCCCTTTGCTGCTCCAGAAAAAGTCTTCAGGAAACTTAGGATAATCTGTCAATAAATCATGAGAGATACTAAATGACTAAAACCGTCTATTCGTGTTGAAAACACAACAACAACAAACAAAAACAACGAAATATATATATATATCTGGTAAAATAAATCGATATAAATAAAAATGGAAACTAGCGAGCAAACTAGCTTATTTTCACATCAGCTCGGTTTCATTGTTCTTTTCGGTTGAATATATCGCATAATCCCTGGCCCAGTGGGAATAAACATTAAGAGGATATGCTTTCAATGACAAGCAATATTGGCAAAAAGCGCCAAAAACTAGACTTTTGCATGAGTTTTAATCTCAATTTTCGTTTTGGGTTAACACTCAAAAACCTTTTTAAACAGTTAGAAACTAATGTACTAAGATAACATGCCTGTTTAAAGCGGTATTTTCAATTGTACAAAGATGTTCTGTTGAATTTGTGTTAGAATGCAGCTTTTGCAGGCATTTTTTAAAGAAAAGGTATGTGAAATAAGCAAATAAAGGCATAAACCTCATTTTCAATTCAAATTTTTGCTTTGGGTTAACACTTTGGCTCCACTTTCATCAGTCTTTTCCACTTACAAACAAGTTAAACTTTCTGAATAAACAGATTTTAGCCTTGTACAACAGCCGTTATTCAAGAAATTAGTTTTTGGCGCTTAATATGCAAGGGGGGTATGTCATATTTCCCTTGCATACTAATGTATATTTTTACGGTTTATTTAATTCCTTGTACAGATTATACCCTCCCCCTTAACATCACACTTACTAATTTACTAGATTTTTGGTGAAAAAAGTATTAATGCCAGTATTCGAACCGAGAACCTCTGATTGCTGTACCATTATACTAGCAACCGATGGAACGTTAATATAACAACAAAATATCGTTTAATGTCATCAGGTTCGTTAGCATTCCTCTAAATATAATTGAAAATATTCAACAACTCGGGCGAATTAAAAATTAGGAAGAAAGGAACTCATACTGATGTCTTCTTGGTTCGTTAAAAAAACAATTCCGAAAACCTCCCCAATGTAAAAATAAGCCAGTTATATAGTGAAATTAGTAACACCGTAAAAAATGTTTTGACTTTACTTAACTGAAGTTTTGAGCTTTAATCCTTCGTCTTTTACTCCGGTGAAGGGTTAAATCTCGAAACGTTAATAAGGTTAATTAAAGTCAATATTTTTTACGGTGTTCCAAATTTCATTATATTACCTATTACACCTACTTGCAATAAGGTTGTCATACAAAATAGAACATTTGTCACAAAGAAAATAGAACATTTGTGATTTAGTGCGAAAGGAATTAATTAAAAGACAAAAGAGAGAGTTCAGCTTGAGTGATCTTCTTTTGTCTTTTAATCAATTCCTATCGTACTAAATCCTAATGTTCTATTTTCTTTATAACAAATGTATATTTTTGTATGACAACCTTACTGCAAGTAGGTGTATATATATAAATATAATTGCACAAGAGATGTCAATCATAGTGATATATACCTGGGCATTTATATAGTAGGTTTGCTTGCTTGGCGTCAAGACGACTTATGTGTGTGTTACCAAATTCCGTGATGCCTTGTTTTAACGATTGAATGGTTGGCTTTTGGTTCTTGGTAAATGCCTTGGATCCATAATGCATTACAGAGTAGTAATCATAAGGTATGTTGAGACTGTTGATTTTACGCCTACTGTACTTTGTAAACGCAAACTGGAACTCTGAAACACAGAACAATGCATTTAGAATTGTGTATTTGTAATAAAAACAATAAGTAGAACATTTCCGGCTCCGGCTTAATATACTATTTAAAAACGCAGCAGTGTTTTATCAGATATAAAATCCTAGTTAATATCTGAATTATGGACATGAAGTATTATATAAAACACATGTGCCATTATATAATACTTCATGTTCATTTGCATTCCATTGTTCTTCTATTCTACACCATAATCCCTCCGCGTTTCAAACGAAGATTAATTTAGTACTATATACAATATGAGTGGCCGAGTCGAAGACGAGCCACTGTATATCTCATACAGATCGGACACGAATATTATATAGTAGTTATGAAACTCCAACATTAGTTCTTTAATATTTTATTAAAATTGTCAAGATAAAAGTAACTCTGGCCGAGAAAATTCAAGTTAAAACTTATGCAAATCAAGACGAATCTGAATTCTTTTGTCAATTGCTCATTAATTATTCATGAATTTTATAATAATTTATAGAATTTTAAATAATCCGATAGTTACTTGGTATGATATTATCCCAAACAATTCTGACATGGTCATCTCGATCAGGTCTGTTTTGTTCATGCCAGAACCCAATCACGTGACCAAGCTCATGTACAATAATACCATGATGTGCACATCCTCGACCAAGGGAGGTCGTTTGTCTCCCTCCAACACGGCCAACATCAGAATTACACCTGCAATAAACAACAATTATATATTAACTAGAGAATGTTAATTGAACCATGAAGTAATGTACAGTACCAGCCGCGAGTAAAGTACCATTCACTCGCGAGTACGAGTAACGAGTGCCTACTGTCACTCGCGAGTATGAATAAAACAGCATATTCATGAGCAACACTAGTCACACACTCTTTACTCGTCACTACTCACGGTCTTACGGGTTTCAAATTAAAGAACTTTTTTAAAAAAACAATTCTGTTTCAGTTTTTTTGCAGATCAAGAAGCAAAATTTGTATTTGAAAGATTGCGATTCACGGCACCCGGCTCGAGAACTTTACAAAGTTACGGCAGTGGAAATTTTTTCTTTTAAATACCTTTGGTTATAATTCCAGCTTTCGTACATAAGCGACCATCTTAAGGGATTACAACATGCGCAGTAGAGTATCGTTCGCGTTTGTATTCGCTTATGATCTCCGTGTATTTATAGTTACCAACGGTCTCTTATTTGCTTGCTTTGTTATTCCATTGACCCTTCGCCATATGTCTAGCTCGATCCTATTTTAATCTCGTGATATTAGTCTATCTAGTATCAAAAGCGATCGATTGTCACTCGGAAAAAGTCGGTAACCTCAATTGTTTGGAAAGACTCGATTGTTTTTAAACCAATTCTAAACGGCGATGTTTCGATTTGGTGCTGACTGTCCTACCCAGCGAGCAGAGTCTCCTTTGCATTCCCCGCGAAGGGGAAGGCAAAGTAGACTCTGCTCGCAGGGTATGAACGGTCCCTAACGATAAATGTTCTCGTCATAACTGTTATATTTGAAATGACATAGTTTGCGCGAGCTACATTATGGTTAGACCCGAAGAAAAGTAGGCCGACTTAAAAGCTATACTAACAGAGATAGAGGTAGAACTACCAAAATTATCTACCATTAGATGAGCGCGCGCATGCAAACAGAACGTAGCTCGCACGTGTGTCCACCGTAGTCTGATAATCTTGTTGGGTCGCTGGCTTTGTTTATGAATTTCAGCGGGTCGTGTATCTTTAGAGTCTATAGTCCCCCGATATATTTCTTTTATTTCATTTGTTTGTTTATTTATTTATTTATTTTTTCAGGAATCAAAATTCGAGAACATGCATAGATCGCAGGCAACAATTCTATTCTCCATTAACTCAACCCGCCCGGGCGAAGAATAGATGGGCTACTTTGTGGGTGAAAATGATGTATTATCCTGTATATTGAATCAATTCTAAATACAAACTGTATTGATGTTATCTTACCCATCGCCATAATAAAACTCAACGTAGTCCGGTTGATTAGTTCTTTCCACAAACGTTATGCAGGTTTTCTTTTCCCATTCTTCCATGGCTTCTTTCAGGATTCTATAAGTCCGCGCATTTTTTCCTGAAATGATAAAATATCTATAATTGACACAAAATAACCCAATAATAATAATGATACTAATATCCTTAGATAATTTTCAAGTGGCTCTCAAATAAAATATCGACACAAATCAAATATACAAATATAAAGAGGTTCAAGGTAAATTAAATCGATATTAGTTATACAAGACGAGTTGAATAAAATTCAATCTAAATAGAAAGGAATGTTATAATTTGTAAAGTTATGATATTTATATTTAAAATTTAAAATTCAAAAATTTCTTCTATTTGAAGAAAAGCTTGTCTGATATTTAGCACTTATTGGATGAGGTTTTTGTGATATCCGAAATAATCAAGGACGAGGCAAGTGTAATCTCCTGGATCGTTTCGACCAAGTAAATAAGTAAATAAAGGACCCTGTACTACACACAAGTCAATCCTCTAACACTTGTGGGACTCATTTTAATTTACTCATTTTAATTTACTCATTTTAATTTACTCATTTTAATTTACTCATTTTAATTTACTCATTTTAAAAGTAACTATGCGCATGCGTTGACTACATTGAAGTATAGTATGTCATGCGTGTTTATGCAAACAAACTATAATGAATGCATGGTGGTATACTTCGGCATTGTCTCCTTTAACAAAAGCAACTATTTCTTAAATTCAATAGCTTTGTAAAAGTATATAATTTATGCTTCTATGAAAACTAACATATATTTCCTACCAGTACTAGTAGTTCTATATTCCTCGGTAATCATAATATTACAATCTAATATATGCCTTTTCGGGTGGTTAGTGATTAAATGTCCCTCAGCCTCGGAAAGTTTAGTAAAAGCGAGTGTAACACACAATAAAAAAATCCGCGTGTAGTTACTACAATACATTCGAGCTGTACTATATTACGGAACGGTTTGTAATAACTCGGCACGCTTGCAATATAGGCTATTAACATTAAAAAAAAATAACTCTTAAAACTTGTAAAAAAGTAAGCATCTCCAACAAAAACTTAACAATTTCACAACATAAAATATTGGTTAACGTTCGATTATGTCTGATTTGTTTGATTAAGCCAAAAAAATTGTGAGTGTTCGATTTTGTCTGATTACCGAATTTAATCGAACTTAATCACATGATTAATGTTCGATTAAGTTCGATTAATCGAACGTTCGATTTTGTCCGATTACTGAGCTACGTCGGGAGATATTAGACTAACACTCTTTAGTAGACCCTAATTCCATTGTTTTCTTTTGAGTCTATTTAACTATTACACTTTAGCAAGCAATTTATATTTCATGGGTTAGAGTGAAACATTAAATAGTCAAGGTGTAATAGTCAAATAGACACGAGTCAGGTCAGGGTCTACTGGTGACTCTGCTACTGGTAACATTGTAACCCAGTAACACCTGCAGCATGGTCGGGTTGTCGGCGACTAAACCGCCTCCCACACTAACATTGTGTTAGTGAGGAGGGTGGCATGTCACCCAGCAGGACGAAAAATAAGACCTGTCAAAAGGCGGAAGAGCTCGTTTTGAGCCAACTGCCAGCATATGCATGCAAAACTGAAGCTTTGCTGAGTGACGTCGGAAGGGCAAAATTTCAAGCCAAAAAAGATCAAGTGGAAGACCAAACTGCTGATGTATAATTGATGCAACTCAAGAAAGGCAAAGAGCAAGAGATAGTTTTCTAGATACTGTATGTGTTAGTATATTTTTCGCATTGTACGTATAATTCTATTATTAGTTATATTTAAGGAGGAGTAGGATATTCAATTGGGACGAAAGTTCTGTTTCCATCTCCTGTCGCATGTATATACTCTTTATTAGTTGAAAATTGTATCATTGTGACAAATAAGAGACTGCTAAGGTGTATTAGTTAACAAATAATTAAGGTTCAGCCGTGGTTTATACTCTGATAACCGCACGCTTGGCAATTTGAACACACGAGAAAATGTCAAGAAGCACGAGCTGAAAGCGAGTGCTTCTGGACATTTTTAAGTGTGTTCAAATGCCAAGCGTGCGGTTATCAGAGTATAAACCAAGGCTGAACCTTAATTATTTATTTTATTATATAAGTTTCGATTAAAAATTGTTCAAAAATCGTTCAAAAAAGTCTGTTTGATTTCGAAAACTTACGACCGTGGTTTATACTCTCATAAACCACGCTTGTTTGGCCAATCAGAGCGCGCGTTAGAATCAATCTATATAATAATCTAATATCTATTTCACGGGTTAAATGACTTCACTCTAAATACCTTAACTCTAGTTAGCAACAAATAACGTTGGTGATATTTCACGGACATAGTGGTTGCACTCTAGGATATCGCTATATGCGTAACCACAACTCTTTTCAGTCGTGCAATCACCGTTTGCCGTTCACAGTTCACGTACCCCGTCAACGTTTTTTGAAATGCGTGTATGTATAGCGTCAATATAACAACAAATGTATTCTCTTTCACGGTAGTTACTTACTTATACTATACGCCAGCTTGTAGGGAATAATGCCTTTTGGCCATAAATTATTGTTATCTCGTCGAAGGGCGGCTTGTTGATCTTCCTTTCTTCCTGCCTTCCCAATGATCTTCCATGGAATTTTCATATCAACTTGAAAATATTTTCCTGAATCATTGTAAACAGCTGAAAAATAGAAAAATTCAAATAATAACTACTAATAAATAGTCAACCGCTGACCAGTAGCGTAACCATAATTAACTGCTGACCAGTAGGCGATATCGCACTCCAAAAAATCTCGATTTGACTGCCAAAGAAATTGCCCAAACCCTCTCGGCCACAGGAACTCCAATTTGCGAGATAAGTTTCGCTGCTCGCTACGCTCGCAGCAATTACTAAAGCTATTTTCATAAAGCACAATCTATGTTTCAATGTGAAAAAATTGTGTTGATCGAACAGAGCACTCGTAAATCAACATTCATCCCTAGTCTGCAGCGTCTGTGCTAGGAAAGCCTGGAACTATGACCGCCAATTTGGCCAACTTCGTTCCCAGGGCCCTCTCCTATCGCTTTTGTATGGAGCGGGTAGACTCGTGCCCTCATTCGGTAAAAGATGAATTATTATTATTATTATTATTATTATTATTATTATTATTATTATTATTATTATTATTATTATTATTATTATTATTATTATTATTATTATTATTATTATTATTTTCATTATTATTATCACTTTGATATATTTGGTACTATTATTTAATTTATAATATTAAGTGACAGAACATTTATTAGAGACAGGACAAGACTAGAGGATGTTGTTGTAGTACTACTATCTATATATAACAGTTGTTATTTGTTCTGATGCAAAAAAAACCTTGAAAGTAGAGAGCTATAGGAAAGTGATGAAAAATAGGAATATAAAAAGAACAATTTTTTTTCTGTAATATTGTAAATCCTTGAACGAATTAATATTTCACACAATAAGCTCGCAAGTAATCGGCTTAAATGGAAGTAGCTTATCAAGGCAAATCACTATGCGGTCTACTTTCATGCACGGATATAATATTTTTCGATGCGCGTTTGACTTTGTTTTCTTAGAAGGAGTCTTGAAAACATTCTTACAAACAGAACAATACTTTAAATTCCAATTCAAAATATAATTAAATGGTCTTAAAGAAAAATGAATTTGATGGCAAACAAATAGGAGTTGGATGTCATTTGACCTAGCATATGACGGAACCAGATGATATTGGAATATATGATATCATGGCTGTCATCGAGTTCTTTATAGGAATGGCGGCTAACTACATCTTTGAAATACAAAGCCAAACATTTCCGAAGTTGATTCAGCATACTAAAAACACTTAAATAATAGCCATTTGGTCATGTTTTTAATTAAGATATATAATTATCATCAAAAAGCTAGTACTCCAGGAACTCTAGATTATCCTGAGAACAGTTTGATCTTTCAGCAAAATGCAGATAACAATCCTTTGCTATTTTATTAGTTATGTCGCGATCACAAACACATTCAACTTATCTGACCGATAGCTAATAACGTTTGTATATAATCAATAATAAAGGAAATGAAGAATGTAAGTCTTACCATATCGCGAGTTGACACTTTCAATTCTATCAAATGCAGACTTACGAACACTAGAAGAAGCCATTGTAGCCAATAATGGTACTATCCACAGAATACAATTCATTTTGTCGTCGATCAAAGAATAAACCCTGTTGTTGATTAGATATTCCACGCAATCTTTCTACTGAAACAAATCAATGTATATAAATGTGTTAGCTACATAATCTGTAAACAGGACACTAGCCTTTGTAATAACAAAACACATTGAAAAGGTATATCAGTCAGACAACAAACATACTCAATAAAAATGCTTCGTTAACCATAAGAACCAACGTAGAATGTGAGGTCTAGTCCGACAGATTACTTACCTGTAAATAATGTTTGTGCTGAAACTGAGGGTTAAAGAAGAAACGAAACAGTCTTATTTATTAGTTGGCTAGATAACGTGACGTCAATACCATGGTTTGACCTTACAGTCATACAATGACGTACAGGCATTCAGTGGTTGATAATAGTATTGCTAATAGAGGTTATTAAAGAGTTAGAATTAAAATAACACTTACATTTCTTTTTTGTACAAACAATTCTCCTTTTAATGTCTGAGATGTCAAATAATTCGGAACTGATTGAATTGTTTGTGTGGTTTTCTAAATACGGATAAGCAACAATTTTATTTGTTCAATTCCACGGATACTTCCATATTATATCCGGGAGACATACATTAATCTAGTGTCAGCTAGAGGGTAGGAAGAGATGTGACGTTGGTTTGTGCATCATTAACCACATTCAGTTGCTTCTGGAAAATTCATCATCACTGAAGCTACCATTCACTGTACCACGTTCGATAGACGACTCACATCTTACACTGTGAAGGAGAATAACTGTATATCATCGGGCGGATGTCTGCGCCAACTCACACAGCCGTCATATCACGTGTTTCCTTTATAATAAGATTAAAATAGCATTGTGCTTTGAGACAAATGACCCATTTAAAAGGAATTACGTTACAGGTAGCCTCTGACATGGAAGGAGAGGATCGTCCGCCTTACTTATAAATGACCTCACGAAATGTTTTCACTAAGTAAGAAGTTCAAGTTCAAAGAATTATTATGTTACGCAGCACAATGTTTATAACAAGATACAGTCGAAACGCAAAAACGGTTAAATTTGCCAATTATTTAATTGAATTTAAATCGTTTTTTGTGCCGGCAGAAAACGTAGCCTAGCAGGCTAAAACAACAGACAAAATGTAAAAAAGATACCCTATCCCAGACCAAAATCTTACCCTACCTCAAACAAATTGTAAAAAAATGATACCCTACCCCAGACCTAAAAGCCGAAAAACCATACCCTATCGGGCGGCACATACCCGGGGAGTTACGGACAGCTTTCCATTTTTTACGGGGAGTTACGGACAGCTTTCCAAAACCCCGTTTTTTCTTCCATGGATACAAACACTGTATCCACACATTCCATTTAGCGGACATTCTCTTAAGCGGACGCGGACACCTTAAGAGTCCCAATTGACCTTTTCTATTGTTTTCAAGCTCCCTTCAGCGGACACTCGAAATAGAAAAACTTTATTTAATCTATTTGTCCTTGTTTACATCATCGACTTCTAAGTTTAACAGTACTGTATCAGTTTAACTAGCTTGCGAACGTAAAAGTTAAGCTTAAATTACACAATATAACCTTCTTTATTCAGTTTAGATTGGAGCCACTTGATAGAGAATTGGTCTTCTCTAATGTCATAATCACACGGCACCTCTAATCCATAGCCTCCTCCTCTGTTTATTCGCTTTCCCGTAATGACAACTTTTGCACTGTTGCCGGGTCGCTCTTTTCAAAAACGTTGTCAGCCACAAGGCCATTAGCTTTGGTGCATGACCAATAACTTCGTATTGGTTGCTCACTTCATCTCGTGTTAGACTTGTGTTACACCAGACCATAATTATCTAATAGAACATTTGTTAAAATATTGATTATTTTGAATAAATCGCTTAATCATTGAGCCATTCTATTCTTTGTCTTTAATTGCTATTATTGCTATTTAGAAATGCTTTTGTAAGGGCAAAACGAGACTATTTTACGTTATTTACCCGTTTTAAGAACCCTTCCTATTAGGCGGACAGCTGTACTTACGGACACTTTTTTCGTTTCCCATGGGCCGGTCCGCTTAATGGAGCTTCGACTGTAACTTATTACGCGGCAAGAAACTGACAATGGGTATAAATAGATGAAGGACAATATGCTGTCTTTTAAAAACGGAACATTTCTGTCTCATTCCTTTGAATCCTGATTAAACGGGTCCAACATGTCGGTCCAACATTGTTGGGCCCATTTGAATGTTGGTTGATCAGTGCTGGATAAAAGCTAAGGTCCAATATGTTTGGCCTGTTTAAACAAAGTCTCCCTAGCAGCTGTGTTTATTGTCGTGCTCCCTGTGTCCCTCTCCAGTAGTTTAAACAGGACTTTAAACATGTTTAGATTATATAGGAATTTTTCACAAAACAAATTGAAAAACAATAGTACGGAAAAATGCTTTGTGAATTCACAATTTTTATTACTAATTTTTGCATTTGATATTGATTCACATGCTCAACTTACGACGATCAATTCAACGTTTTCCCACAATATTGTAGAAATACAGTGACATTTGAGATTCAATTGTGCCCTACCATTAAACTATGATTCATAACGTGTTACGCAACAGGGTCGCCTGGTGCTAGTGTATATGGTAATTATTTCTGACGATTGACATAAATGGAGTGTTTTTAGACTGGCTACCTGTTCATTTTTGTATCCCCAAGATAATCCTCTGGGGACAGTTGTACAAAGGGTGGATAAAGTTATCCGCGGATAAACGTTATCGCTGCATAGGTTTTTTATAGATTTTATCCGTTGGATACCCTTCGTACAACTTTGGGTCGATACTATTCTATGTATTCACAAATTACAAGAACTCTGATGTACATATTTCCTCCTTGCATCTCTATGATATTCTTGGTATTAAACATTTTGATTTTGATCAGACTCTGGTGCCCATGATCAGATGCAAGTAAAACTTTCACTTTGCTTTGTTGTTTAACCGGCGACATAGAACGTTTTCTAAAGTGCTTCTAATGTTGCATTCGGTTTAACTCATTTGGCATTTGAACCTGAAACAGAACTTGCAAGGTCAGCATGGCCGGCAGATTGCAAAAGCTAAGACTGGACATGAAAGACTGATTAATTTGACTAATTTGATTAATTAAAGATTTCGACAAAATTCATACAGATTTTTGTATGAAGGTAGTAATACAGAAACCCTCCAACATTTTTTGCTCAATAATATGTGTAGTGTATGCGGCCATGAACCAACATTGGATGCTAATTAGATCCAAATCCACGGAATTGGATCTGATATCCAAATCCATGGACTTTGGATCTAATTAGCATAAAAGCAATTTCTCACTCCATTACACTTCACTCTCTTTTTTATCCTCCACCTTTTTCGCCTTTTTTATCTGTCTTGCCTGTTTATTTACCTACCTATCTACCTATTTTATTTTTATTTCTATTTTATCTTGGACGTCCTGTGACTTTTACCGGGAGCCTCTGCTGTGAAATTCAAGTGCATTACCAACTAAGCTAATAGATGATTAATTAATTTTAAATTTTGCAAAATTGCAAATTTTCACGTCTGACAAGTACACTGGAAAACATACTTTATTTCTTATTTTAATAGACGAAAACATCCAGTTCAAGCAAACATTTTACATTCATGTCAAATTTCGGTCTCACTACTTGCCATTGTGGTGCTTTTTATTTCCAGTTTTATCAAGCGAGCCGAGAAACAGCTGTTTCTTTGGAACGGCTCACTCGCGCACGTGTTTTCATCAAACTCGTTTGCAAAGGATTGTGGGTAGATATGAACATTTTCGACAGCATTTCGGTTTTCGATACGTCAAATCTGTGTTTTCCGAGTACGGTTGAGAGCCGATTTTACAAGCCGTTACTAGATTCTCGACTACCCAGCAGCTAATAACTAAGCCTAATATCATCATCTTGAATAAATTATGTTTGTTTTGATATTTTACAAGACGACATTTGTGAGGTTTGTAGTACGCCAAATGGCTGCTAAAATACAGCGTCTGGTGTCCTTTAATTAATCGTCTATAGGTGAGCGTAGTGCCGGTTTACAAGTGTTGGTATTGTGATGCTAATTATAATTTGCAAACCGGCATTTTAACAATAGATTTGATTTAATTTTCTTTGTTCTAATAACAGAGGGCCCACAATAGGGTTCTCGTATCCCGCAATCCCGCTCATTTTTGCGTGAAATCCCGCCATCCCGGCATTTTTTATGGCACAATTCCGATCCCGATAAATCCTTACTATTAGGACTTACTATTTCTTTCTCATAACGATGTTTATATTAGATAGAAATCAATACAACGGGCAAATAAAAGTCAAACGCGTGTTTCTAGATACGTTAGACATGTTCTGGATTCAAAACGAACTCTGTAATCCAAAATCCGGCTGCCAATGCTATTAATTTCCTGAATCCCGACACCTAAAAAAGGTGAAATCCCGATTCTGCTCGAAATACAGAATCCCGCATCCCGCATCCCGCATCCCGCTCTGATTTTTGTTAAAATCCCGTATCCCGCCCTTAAAAAAGGCTTATCCCGCATCCCGCCAAACCTATTGTGGACCCTGATAACAAT
This sequence comes from Metridium senile, assembly GCA_949775045.1. Classification (NCBI taxonomy): domain Eukaryota; kingdom Metazoa; phylum Cnidaria; class Anthozoa; order Actiniaria; family Metridiidae; genus Metridium; species Metridium senile. The sequence continues at coordinate 3,465,595 of OX459106.1, forward strand.
GATGGTTTGGCAAAACCATATCAAGCAAATACTTCACCCTATTGCCAAACTTCAATATTCATAAAGTTTTTCGTCTTATTTTGCTTTTGCTTCATTCGTGGTTCTTTTTTAGCACTACATTCCTCAATGAAACGTCTTGGTGGACTGGAAACACGTTTTACACGATCTGCCCTCTTATTTCCGGTCATTAGATAGCATGCGTACAAGTACTCTTACTAGTGATATTGTCACCAATATCAAATTTCATGCCAATGGTTGGAATGATTTTGATATGTGTATTTGATCTATAAGGGGCCGACCATTTAATTTTTGAGGGGGGGATGGTGGTGGATGGGTGGGTGGGTGATTTTGAAAATAAATTTCCTGCACGGCCTGAAGTGCCAAAAAAAAATTCGTGCAAGCCAAAATTGCCACTCAAATCTTTGCATTTCTATCAAATAAATTCCGTGCGCATGCCAGCTGGCTAAAAAAAATTTCGTGCACGGACCAAATCACCCTCCCCCTCAAAAGTTAAATGGTCGGACCCTAACTTGGCCAAGGGGTAACTAGCCTCCTAGCAGACATCATTTGTGTCGGTGACGTCTGCTAGGAGGCTAAGGGGTAACGCGTTAAATGGGCTAAAGTAAGTGCGTGATTCATGAAAATAAAACATTCAGTCCGTGATTCTATATTTTGATCATTACGCGTGATTCCCCTAATAAAATAATCGTGCAAGATTTTTGTCCATGTCAGTAATTTAATATATTTGGTCATGCATCAAGACTTGACACATGTATAACGTACTCAAGTTCCTCTCCCAGATGTGACGCACAAAAGTTATATTAAACATGAGCTATGTCAAAAGGTCAAAATCTGGTTTAGTGACTACAAATGAGTTATCTCAAAATTTTGTGCATTGATATATAATTTGTGAATTTGACTTAAATTTGTACATGATTCGTGAATATTATAAATATCGATTCGTGAAAGGTGATGAAGACAAAGATGATGATATTGACGAAATAAGTAACGATTAGCTTGGAGATTTGATAAGTATTGGAATGTTCATCATCTACCTCTAGAATAATTGCAAAGGCAACCCAATGAACGCTCCAAGAGAGTCTAGTAATTTATTCAAAGCGTAACAATGCTTCACAAAGGCTTACGGACAAAAGAGATATGGAAGGTATGAGTCGGCAGGATATGAAGACTGAAGTGAATAATAAAGAGGGCGGGAGAGGAGGGAAACGTGAAACAACGCTTGAGGCATCCCCAATCCAAACTATAATTTCCAATACTGATAACCGGCAATGGAACTGTTTCTCCCTGTCTCCCTGAGTTTTACTACACCACCGACGATTGTTGAGTTATGATTGTTTTGACCTACTATATTCTTTGTTACGCATGGCTGCACATCTTATAGTTTGAAGAATATGCTACAGGATTTAATTTTGAGTCTATGAATTTTATGTTTGTTTCGAGATCATTGAGACCGCTGACCGTGCATAAGAACTCCCTGATTATGATGACGTTTTATGACGTTTTATCCGCCAGCCGGATGTAGAAAATGATGATAACTCTGACTAATTTAGCCAGGGCAGCACAGTAATCCCTCAATAAGGATTTGCGAGATTGACACCGGTTCGGTAGAAATTTAGAATGTTTTTATAAACATTACGGAAGAGTGGAACATCAAAGTTTCGGACATGTCAAGGGGTCTTTGAGTGAAGACATTTAGTCATAATAGTCAAATAGACACAAAAGAAAACAATGGAATTTAAGACTGCTATAAGGTGTATTAGTCTAATATCATTTTTCACGGGTTAAATGACTTCACTCTAAAAGCTTACGAAAGAGGATAATTGTTTTCTTTAGAACTACAAGTGAAACATTGTCACACGGAAGCATCTACAGTCTTAAAAGTGTTTTGTCTTTTAATGTCCGGAGAGGAACACCAACGCTTAATAAAGGTATCAAGTGACAACACTCAATTATTAAAATGTAGAGTTTTGTGAAAAGCCCTAATTCTGAAAAACCACCAGGAAAAATGGGGGTCCAAATTGTTATGAAACCCGGCAAACTATGTTATTAAGTTCTACTTTATAGCTTGTCACGTGGCCACGACCGTCCCTAAATGGCGAAAAGTTCCAGTGAACGTGTTTAACGTTTAGATTGTACCGGCAAATATCGATGGTTTCTGAATCAAATAACGTTTCATCTGAAAGACAATTATTGATATGCCTGGTAGCAATTAATAATAATAAATACTAATAATAAGTAATATTTCTATAGCGCCTATCCAATCCTGTTCTAGGTGTTTTACAATTAATTATTATTATACACTCAGCATAAATAAACTAAATTACAATATTTAGGAAAGGAAGTATTTTCAAAAAGAATTTAAGTTTAGATTTGAAAAAGTTCAGAGATTCAGAAGAGCCGATAGTATCAGCCGATTTTTGTTGCGGTTTGTTCAAGAAAACTAAAGGAAAGTGGTAAATAGAAGGTTTCCGAACTAGAAGGACAAGATAATGAACTAAAAAAAAAACAAGAAAATTTGATAAACAATTTAATTACAAGATCTAAGATGATTTAATCTTTACATGTAAAAATAGTTTTTCAGTAATACATTGAATTACGTAAGACAAAATATTGCCCGGAAAACATTATTTTGTTGAAATCGATAGTGTTGCAGTAGTAGCTACCTTCGTTGGTTAATAGAAACTGGGCTTCCTGTGGAGCTGTGCATGCGTAAAAGAATAGTTTATACTATGATCATGAGGTTTGAGTAACACTTTAGTTACTGTTTTTATACCAACTACAGTCTGGATTGAATGGCCTAAACATTCAGAGGTCCAGAAAATTAGGCACATTGTATACTGAACGGTCCGACACACATACTGATTTTTTTTTTCTGATTTTTCCGACGGGCCTGTAGTGGCTGAATGTTTGGTTGCTATCGCTTTTGATCTCATTAAATTCATGATCACGTCATAGATATTAAAACTTACCCTGAAAAAAAAAAGAAGAAAAGAAACCAAATTATGAAGCCCTACCGCTCTGTTTACTGTGTATTGTATCAATCTTAAAGACCCTCTATCGACCTTGATGCTTTGCGGCCGTTTGTTTTTGTTTTGAAATAGCGTTATTGTTAAATGCTGCACTCTAATTGGCCAAATACCGCGTGAGTTCAAAGTCCATGGCCGTACGGAGAGACGAAAAATATCACATACATGGAAGTAGCGAACTCTTTCGACGAATCTTTGAGCTTTTCAGTGTTTCTGAATGTCCTTAAATGCATCCCTAAGAAGAAAATGATCATGTAATAGTATACGGAGAACATAATAGACGATTGGGCATGGTATGCTATGTGTATTTCTGTTGTATTATCAAAGTAACGATATTGATATGATCAACTCGGTTTGTCCGCTTTTGTTATTATTCAAGGTTATTAAACAATCGTTGTAGTAAAAATGCTTTTAAGAACTTTGAGCTCCAAATATAAAGTTCTTAAGTATTTTTAATGTCCAAAGTCTCGTCTGAGCAGCTCTATGGCATATTTTAATTGCTAGTCCGTGGATCGGAATGTGATGCCTGCGAAGCGGCCGAGTTGATTGTAATCTACTCAAACATCAAAGCTTGTTATTTACAACGTACTATTTACGGGAAATATACCAAATATTCCGGCACAGATATTGTGAAATACATAAAGAACTTAAAAACAGTGAAATTGTTTGAGATATTAGCAGGATTACTTATGAACTTTGATAATCTCGTGCTACACGAAATAAGGTCGAGGAGCGCAAAGCATCACGGTCGTTAGTGGGGTATTAAATGTAACATAAACGTAAATGCAATTACAACAGACCCCACAGTAAATGCAATATGATTTAACCATAAATATAAAGATCGAACCCCACCATAACATTCAACCATAAATGTAATAATCGTTTGGTCAACTATACTTCTGAAGTCAAACACCTTGTCACATGACAATTTGTGTTCCTCCTCACTGCACTCGCAGTTTATATTAATTAGTGAGTGTTCGGTGGTCACGTGATGATTGATGCAATTAGTGAAAAGGAATATTTTGATGATTTAAAACAATGCTTTTGACCTGAAAAACTATTTTATCGACTTCAACTAAAGTATAATATTTCATGAGCAGGTAGATGTTTACATCAACAGCATGTCAGACTGAACAGGCGTTTGTTATCAATTATTGCTGACGCAGCGAAGCGAGCCTGAGCGAGCGAGCAAGTCCGCAGTACTAATTTACGGCAAAAAAAACCGGAAGTGAAAATACTCTGGACCCACAATTCCATCTGTTGACCCACAATTCCTTTCGACTATAAATATAGCCATGTACCCACTTCCGTCCTGCCTCTTCAACTTTGACAAGCGAACTGGTAAGTTGTTGTATTGTTGTGGTCGATCTAATCCCTGTTTTGTGAATCCTTTGTCCTTCTCCCACCTAAGAACTTACTCTGATAACTTTAACACTGATTTTTCCAGACGATTTCTACATTTTATTACCGAAATAGGTAGGTTTGGCATCTTCGACTTGTCACCTTTGCCATGTGCTTCTCTATGCCTGCTCTATGACCTCTATGTTGTGTTCTTTATTGTGTATTAATGGGCAGCAGAGTATCGTTCGCGTTTGTATTGGCATGTAATCTCCGTGTATTTATAGTTACCAACGGTCGCTTATTTGCTTGCTTTGTTACTCCATTGACCCTTCGTCATATTTCTAGCGATCGTATGTCACTTGGTTACTGCTGCCCGCGGTGTGTTATACTTTCTGCGATCTACAAACTTACTCTTCTAAGCTTAAAACTCTTTCTTTCAGACGCTTTCTACGATTTCGATTTTTACATCATGACCAGATTGTATGATTTATAAATAAAGCAATTTTGATGATCTAAAATTAAAATATTTAACACTTCAAATATGCAGTTGCTTGACCATGGCAGTTGCTTGACCTTGCCCGCACTCTCCTTTGCTATTTTGTACTAAGACTCCAATACTGCTAAATTATTGGCTAATTACATTGTTTTTGTTATCAAGACTGTTTAGCAGTAAAATGTAAAAGTTCCACATTTTTAGTGTTTATTTTTCATGTGGATAAGATACTAGTTTACATTTTCTGGAAAGGTTCAAAGGTTTTTATTTACCACATACACACAAGAAACACTTACAATGAAGAATGGAAAAGAATAGGTGGAGGGTGTAAGAGAGACAACCCGAAGGGTTAAACAAAGTACTCTTGCATAAGACAATCGAGCTGTAAACAAGGGAGGTTTTTGTGATTGATACATATATGAGTATAAAACCACATTATTTGCCAAAATTACAACAATCATCACCTCAGTATCAGCCTCTCAGAATACCAATTTTGTGAGAAAACATATTTTCTAGATAGTTACAAAATGACAATATTGAAAGTCAGCATTAACTACTGATAGGTAGGCTAGTTTAACTAATGGTTTCTATTTGGTGACTATTTAGTCACTATCACTCATTACCAACCAGAAATATCAAATACAAAAGGAAACATACCTCAATGGCTAGTAACCCCCCTTGATGAGATTTGCTCTTGTATTGTTGCAGACTGAAGAATATATATATCAGTCTAAATAAACCGGCACAAGTGTTAAAGTACAACGATTTCTGTCAAAGTCGGAAATTTTGAAAGCGAGGCTATATAATTCAGCATCCTTTGCTGAATAATCGAGGCGGCCATTTTTCGAGTAAGCAGAATGGGCATATTTTATGGAATCAACACGCTTTTCACCCAAAAACGAAGAGATCAGCAAAGAAACAAAATACTATACAATGAAAAACAGTTATACCATTGTTTTAAGTAAAAAAATCAAGAACATTAGTAAGTCTTAATAATCTATTCAATAGTAAATCTTATTGTAGTAAAACAAGGACGAAGTTTAAATTGTAATGACACCAAATGCATTTATTCAATAAAATGTTGTACTCAAAATGAGAGCTATTGTATTTCTCCACGAAAATTACTTATTTCAGGTGATATTGAATCAAACCTAGCCCTCTAATTCAAGAAAAAAGCAAAATTGTGGTTTTAATTTAATATGTTTTTTAGTCTTTTCGACAAGTCTTCACTTACAATCAGTTCGGTAGTCTTTTCCACAAAAACGTGACGTGCTCAAAATTACATTTTTATTTATAACCCCCTATTGCAGGAGGTACTTTTGCATGGGTAGAGTACCTGTTCTTAGCATTTATTAAATTCGTTTGGTGGCACAGTTGGCGGGTTTATTGGAATAAGATGCGGACATTTTTCGCTTAGCGTATTATTATAAATATATATATATATATGATAATAATATATTTATGTAAATGATATGATAAAAGCTAAAAAGCATAAAAAGTAGGGGAACAAATAAAAAACAAACAAAGGGACTCACGAAGAACCGAACCCCGGTCATCGGTTACAAATGCCGAGAATTAACCACGCGCGCCACGAAAAAAAGAGTATTTGCATAACAATACGCAGTGCATTCGTGCGATACACTAGGTTATTGTGTCCTCTAAAACAATCGGTAGACACGATGGTGGAGCGGTAAGGTGCGTTCATTCATGGCCTAGGATCCGAGCGTTTCCTCCCTCTTTGACTGCAAAACTATCTGTCAGGCCAGCAATTATAGCATGGTGGGTGCCCAAAATCTCCTGCCTTAATGTAAATCCATACGACGATTCAGCGCTTTGTACGTCTGGATGTATGGTCCTTTTTTAAGTTTTGCATAATATTAGCACATCAATTCAATCTTGCGGACCCGGGTTCGAGCCCCACTTTGAGTAACTTTTTTTTGTTTCTTTTTTATCACAAATATTTAATATAAAAGACTTTATATTACTACACAGTAAATTAAGAGTAGCGTCTAAACTGGATTATTTTTGCTTCTGCGTTTTTTATTTTATTTTTATTTTTTATTTATAAAAAATATCAATTGATCAATAATTATAAATGTAAGTTTGCTGTCATATGCATGGAGTTGTTGTCGTTTTATTTCAATCCGTTTTTAAAGTCTTTTCAACAAATCTTCACTTACAATCAAAGTCTTAATTTTTCAAAAAAAAAACGTGCTCAAAATTACATTTTTATTTACCCCCTATTGCAGGAGGTACGCTTGGGTAGAGTACCTGTTCGTAGCATTTATTGAATTCGTTTGGTGGCACAGTGGGCGGGTTTATTGGAATTTTTGACGAATAATTTGGTGAATATTCTGCACAGCAGGCCAACGCTTAGGCTGCTCTTTGTAATGATTGGGCTCCCTGTGTCAATGATAATCCAAGATGGCGGCCGAGGTGAGATCGCTGCGAGATGACTTTGATGACCTCGAAGAGCTAAAAGCTATCCACTATGTCATGGCGCTGAGTGTGTGTGTGAGTGTAAACAATAGGTGACCGAAAGTAACCCGAACTTTTGCTTCGGCGGTACTTGTTCGGGCCATAGTCGGACGACGGCCGGATTTGCACGAGGCGAAATGGAAGTTGGCGACTACTGAGCGAACGATGAGTCTGGTCGGAGTCTGCAGTGATTGGTTGAATCAAACGTCGAAACCGCCGTTCTTTTATCGATTAAACGTTTTCTTATCGACTGGTTAATGGTGAACTGATCACTTGTGCTTGTTGTCGTTCTTCGCTTTTGGAAGGTGACTTTTCAATGATATTTGTCATGTTTTCACCATATTCATCTACAATATTTAGGCACAGTTTTGTGTGTCTTTATAAAGTGTTAGATTCTCGGAACTTTTACAGTTTTTTTGAGCCTTTGTGGCGATTACAAGCTCTCAAAACAACCGCTCAACCGAAGCTTTTCCTCGATTGCCCGACTCGTTGTCGTTATCTTAGCTCGCTGAGGATAGTCCAACAACCCGATCAGCTTGGAAAAGGATATAATATCTTTCGAAAAATCGAAAATTTCTACAGGGAACAGTTGTTCTTGGAGCAGATCCACGCATCAATGAACCAAAACGACTTCCTCGAGAGGTCTAACATAAACTCCTTCGGGAGGCCAAATAACTCTTTCTACTATTTATAATATATGTCAGTTCAATATTGACAATATTATCTAAGTGCACGTATTACACCATTATCAGGAATTTACTTTTTCCTTCACGATCTAACAAGCTAGCAACATGCAGTCATAGACTGCCTTTAATTAGTTTTGCAAGCATTTAAGGACGTTGGCGGGAAAATGCAAAGTAAAGGTCAATTTCCTAAGACTTTGCCAGTTTGATAGAACTATATATATTAGATACATCAAATCAGTTAAAAAAAATTGGGGGTCACCGTCGTTGTTTTTGAGTAAAATGGCCTCAAAGTCGGCATTTTTGGCATTTTTGGTTTCATGGTTTTATTTTCCACACAAGAAATTTACAAACAAGAAATTGAAGATAATAAAGGAAAGTGTAAGGTGTTTGATAAACAACCCCTAGGGTTAGCACTAGTATCAAACACCCTTACTCTAAATACAAAACAGTAATATTTACAGGTCACAGAAACAATGGCAATTAGTAATTATAAATTTAAGTTATAATGAATAAACTATATATTAGGTATACAAATACGAAAAAAATTTATAAAATATCTGACATACAGTTATTAAAAAAAATTAATTATGTCTGTGAAAGGAAATGCTTTTTTAATTTGTTTTTGAAGGCTTTTTTAGAAATATTTTTTGACACAAAACGTGAAAATAATTACCTTTTTTCGCAGTGGAGAAAAAGACCGTACATCTCGAAAAAAATGGCCGCTTTTTGGCGTTTTCGAGGGCTTAAAAAACTGGAAAAAGACGATTTTCTGTGGGTTAAAAAATTGTCATTTTTTTCAAAAACTAAAGAGGACTTTTCTTTAGTAGTTATTTCGATTTATTAGATAAAAATGGGGGTCACCGTTCGTTTATGAGTTATTGTGCTTCAAACACCGAACATCATCAAATTTAAATGATGAGATTGATATTTTTTCTTAAATAAATGATTCTTAAAGATAAGAATATATGTTGAGATACCATAATTTGTGTTGACAGAGGGTTTATAAAAAATTAACTGAGAAGCATATCTGGTATTATAACTGTGATAGTTATTACATTGACGATACATGGGTGATTTACGGTTGTTAGTTATTACATTTTGCCAGGTAATCGGCTATGCTTATATTATATAATATTCAAAAGATACAAAAGAGTAGCGAATTATATATTGAAATGCCGCGTGCCTTCACTTGCGGGACTCACGTGTCTATATCAATGCAAGCTCAACGTTCGTCTCGCTTTGATGCAAACGATTTTGAAAAAAATATCCTAGCTGCAGCCCTCTGAGCAAGGAAAAAAAGTATACAGTACAACAAGCCTTGGCAGAAAATATATCATACAAACAGAAAAACAATATCCTTCAACAAACAATCTAGAAAACTGAAAGTAGTTTTATCGGCACCGAATTATACCCCGGTGATAATGGTGATCCCGGTGAGCCCGATCTTAGCGGTGAGCCCGATCTTAGCGGTGAGCCCGATCTTAGCGGTGAGCCCGATCTTAGCGGTGAGCCCGATCTTAGCGGTGATCTCGATCTTAGCGGTGAGCCCGATCTTAGCGGTGAGCCCGATCTTAGCGGTGATCCCGATGATAGCGGTGATACGGTGAGTTTAGGGTGAATTTTATGCATCACGTGACCAACAATTACTTAAAGGAGACGGAATTTCAAACTGGTTATTGATAATTATCTCTAGTAGCAGTATGGATTCAAAGTCAGTTCAAGTTGATGAGGTTGAGATTGCAGAACGTCCATTTCTTTTGGAGTTGATATCATCCATCGTGCAGCTGTCAGAGAGCAATCGGAGAGCAAACAGTCACGTGGTAATATTATTGTTCTCTAATGATTTTAATTTTAATAAACAAAACAAAAAAGAAGTAGAGACTTTTTCACAGTTTGTTGAATTATTTATTACTATTCTTCATCATCACGATTATTAGGGTGGTGACTAATACCACCACAATCATTACATGACACCAAGATACTTTTTACGGTATCCTGATTAAGTGGAAAATGATGCTTACAAATAGGACAATTGACTACTTGATTTAAACGAGGAGATCTCAAAGAGACATCGTGCCAGTGACATCTAGGGCAACCAACAATACTTTTAATATCAATGTTGGAATCTCCACAATGAGCACAAGCATGTTTTTTCTCCTTTTCGTCATTTTCGTCTTCTTCTTCATCAAAGTTTCCATTTCCTCCATCTTGATTTCCATTATCATCGTCATCGGAATCTTCTTCTTCCTCTTCTTTTTCCGCTCTCTCTTCGTCATCGGAGGTCATTATTTCATTATCCTGTTCATTTTCAAATTTTTCCTGTTCTTTTTTCAGCACTTCATTCAAAACCTTTTTATTTTTGATCCACTTTTTGTTGATTCCGAGTTCTGCCAACCCATCCACAAATGACTTGAGGCCACGAGGCTCTGAAATTTCTTTGTCATACGGGAGAAGCACATATTCTATAAGATCCACAATATTGGTTCTAGAAATGCGACGCTGTTTTCGCAGAAGCTCATCACCGGGAGTCCAAAACAAAATGTTTGTAGAGGTGGCCATACTGTGCAAAAGTTCTGATGCCAGTCGTTGAGAAACTGATCCTGAAAGATCTTGTAAAACCAATTTGATAATAGGCTCCTCATCATCACCATCATTATCATCATCATCTTCATTGTCACTCGGTTCATCAGGGTCTTCTTCCCCATAATCTAAATTTTCTTCGTCATTTTCTCGCTTTCTCTTCATTTTGGACAAGTTACTCCTATCAATAACTAAAGCAAATGACTTTGTAGAAGAAGGAGCTCCTGAATTTATATCAAAAGTCCAGTCAGAAAAGGGACTAGCAAATCGGGAATAAATGAGCCTCCCTCTTGGACAAGAATTTGTTTCTTTTTCTTGTAAGAAATATTCGGATCTTGAAGACTTTTGATGGATTCTTTGTGGGGGGTCAACATTGTTAGGTCACGATTACTCAGTGGAGCATATCCTTGGCAAACATTGTGCGCTGCTTGTACTATGGCATGGACCTGTTCTGGTGTTGCAGTGTCAAGTAAGAATTGCCGTTGATGATGTGGACAGGAAACTAACAGCTGAAGATAGCCATGATTCCTCCTTACTACTCGAGACATAATGACAAAATGATCTGAGTTTAAGTTGAGAGCTATATTTATACTCCTGCACAATACCAACAATAGCCGAGCCCACAGGCTCCGAGCCCACAGGCTCCGAGCCTAGCCTACAGGTTCCAAGCCGAGCCCACAGGCTCCGAGCCGAGCCTAGCCGAGCCTAGAACAATAGCCTTGCCGAGCCTAGCCGAGCCTAGAACAATAGCCGAGCCAAGCCTAGAACAATAGCCGAGCCGAGCCGAGCCGAGCCGAGCCTAGAACAATAGCCGAGCCGAGCCTAGCCGAGCCTAGAACAATAGCCGAGCCGAGCCTAGCCGATCCTAGAACAATAGCCGAGCCGAGCCTAGCCGAGCCTAGAACAATAGCCGAGCCGAGCCTAGCCGAGCCTAGAACAATAGCCGAGCCGAGCCTAGCCGAGCCTAGAACAATAGCCGAGCCGAGCCCACAGGCTCCGAGCCGAGCCTAGAACAATAGCCGATCCGAGCCGATCCGAGTCGATCCGAGCCGAGCCGAGCCGAGCCGAGCCGAGCCGAGCCGAGCCGAGCCGAGCCGAGCCGAGCCGAGCCGAGCCGAGCCGAGCCGAGCCGAGCCGAGCCGAGCCGAGCCGAGCCGAGCCGAGCCGAGAACAATAGTTTGCGAGCCGAGCCTACAACAATAGTTGACAAATCATGCGTGTAATAGAGACATATAAATACCCTTGGTAGAAGCAATTTTTTTCTCATTCTTTTTCGGACACAAGATGGGTAGGTTGTGTCCTATTTGTGGAAAACTAGTGCAGCATATATGGTCACATCTAAGTCGTGTTCACAAGATTTATGGTTTGGATCGAACAATGCTGGTGCAACAAGAAAATCAGATGCCTATACATAACTTTAGCAGTCCAAAGGCTCTTGACGAGAACCGCTTTAGCTTTCCAGATTTCAAGCAAAAAGGAGGATGGTGTGAGCCATTTCGTTTGCAGCACCCTTTTATCTGTATGGTATCGGGAATGACCGGATGTGGAAAAACCACTTGGGTACAAAATGTATTGGAACATAAAAGCCGAATGATTACCCCACCACCCCAGAGAATAATATGGTGTTATACAAGATGGCAGCCGGCCTATATGGAAATGATGCAGACTATCCGTGGAATTGAATTTGTGAAAGGAATTCCCTCTAATATCGAAAGCGATGATTATTTTGATGTCAATATGAACAACTTAATAGTCATTGATGATCAAATGAGTTCCGCCAGTAACGACAAACAGGTTATCAACTTGTTTACACAGGGATCCCATCATCGCAACCTTAGTGTTTTCTACTTGGTTCAAAATCTCTTTCATCAGAGCAAAGGAAACAGGGATATCAGCTTAAATTGTCACTACTTGGTAATATTCAAGAACCCCAGAGATAAACTTCAAATTTTCACATTGGCCAAGCAAATGTACCCAAGAGAAACCGAATATTTTCTTCAGAAGTATGAAGAGGCGGTGAGCAGACCTTTTGGATACCTACTCATCGATTTGAAGACAACCACTCCAGATGATTGTAGACTTAGAACCAATGTTCTGCCTGACGAAAAGCAACAGTCAGATAATTCATCCGAAGATAAAGTATCGAAGGAATTGATCAAATACCTCAAGCAACAAAGTCTTGTTCTTCCTCCCATCGCGTCAAAAGTTCAAAACTTGCAAGATCAAATGGTTGATATATTGAATAATACCGACTTAAGTGTCGATCAAAAAGCTCGTGAATATGTCCACCTCCAAAATGATTTTCTTCAATACAAGAAAAAGTTGAATTCCACTCCTTCGCCACTTCCTCGACCTTCTTCCAATTCAATGCAACCTGTTCCTATGGATACACCAACTGAATCAATGCCGCCCCCATTTCATGAAAATGGTATCAGCCAATCAGAGGTTTCTACACCACTACCTACTCCATCAATTTCAAATTATCAACCCTCTACCCCAGTGCAAACTCTGGTTCCTGAAGGGCTATTAACACCACCCCCGAGTTCATCACCTGGTGAAAGAAAACGAAAGCGACCTCGATTTGACCAGATCAAAAATATGTTGGATGATGATGCCCATAAAGTTCAAGGACCCTATTTGAAAGCATATCGTTCACGGCGATCTATGAGAATAAGGAATCGTTTTAATCCTTTATTAGACTGAACACTGAGTTGAATACTTAACCACCAGTAACAAGCAATTATGCCATTATAAATTAGTAGTCAATTGTCCTATTTGTAAGCATCATTTTCCACTTAATCATGATACCGTAAAAAGTATCTTGGTGTCATGTAATGATTGTGGTGGTATTAGTCACCACCCTAATAATCGTGATGATGAAGAATAGTAATAAATAATTCAACAAACTGTGAAAATGGCTCTACTTCTTTTTTGTTTTGTTTATTAAAATTAAATTCATTAGAGAACAATAATATTACCACGTGACTGTTTGCTCTCCGATTGCTCTCTGACAGCTGCACGATGGATGATATCAACTCCAAAAGAAATGGACGTTCTGCAATCTCAACCTCATCAACTTGAACTGACTTTAAATCCATACTGCTACTAGAGATAATTATCAATAACCAGTTTGAAATTCCGTCTCCTTTAAGTAATTGTTGATCACGTGATGCATGAAATTCACCCTAAACTCACCGTATCACCGGGATCACCGGGATCACCGGGATCATCGGGATCACCGCTATCATCGGGATCACCGCTATCATCGGGATCACCGCTATCATCGGGATCACCGCTATCATCGGGCTCACCGCTAAGATCGGGCTCACCGCTAAGATCGGGATCACCGCTAAGATCGGGATCACCGCTAAGATCGGGATCACCGCTAAGATCGAGATCACCGCTAAGATCGGGCTCACCGCTAAGATCGGGCTCACCGCTAAGATCGGGCTCACCGCTAAGATCGGGCTCACCGCTAAGATCGGGCTCACCGCTAAGATCGGGCTCACCGGGATCACCATTTTCACCGGGGTATAATTCGGTGCCGATAAAACTACTACTGAAAATATCATGCACCGCTGTTTGACTGAAAAAACTATCTGGCATGCTCGTCAGCGGGACTAAACAAATATTGCACAAAACAATCTTGCAAAATTTGATTGATCATGCCGACATACACCTAATTCAAAAAAGGTTGACGGGGCGAACGGCGATTGGCGATTGAAATTCGTATTGTCCACAGTCGTGGACAATAGGAATTTCAATCGCCAATCGCCGTTCGCCCCGTCAACCTTTTTTGAATTAGGTGTATGACACTTGTTTCGTAGAGGCCATTATTAAAACGAAGCCTTGATATATCTTTTTGGAAAAACTATTTCTTATTTTTAGAGAGGTTTAAAAGTGTCCTCTAAAAACAAATTTATTAAAAATCGAAGTATTTTATGAAAGTTCATAAAAGTCTTAAAAATGTTTCTTAAAATACTATTTAACAATTTTGAGGTCTTTAATCACCAATAAATTGTTTAGTTTGCTTGGGAAAACTATTTCTTCGATTTTCTTGAAAACTATAAGCAGTACTTTACATCTTACATTAGGACCTACCTATGGTTAAAATATGAACAAAATCTAATTTGCGACTTTAATTTTGCCGTGTTATGTTCGATCTTTGCCGTGACAACCGCTCTCAACAGTTTTTTTAAACTGTGAGTATACCCTTAATGGATCATTTTCAAAACTTCTGCCGATCACCTTGGACACCACTTGGACAAAGAAAGTACACCTCCCCTTTTAACCCGCATCCCTTGAGCCAATAGATTAGAAATAGAGATTTATCATGAATGATTTAGAGGATTTGAAGCTGTACAATTTTCAGAAAATAATAACATGAAAAAAGTCAGGTGTTTACGGTTCGAGTATCCGGCCTGAAACGAATCGAGTCATTAAAACAACATTTTCAATAAATTGAAGCTAAACTAAAGCTTTATTTTTGACTATTCTATTTTTTAAATGATTCGTGTAGAGCACTGTAGAGTTATATAGTCCCGTTCCTGTGTATCTCGTAAGATCTTGAGACTATAAGGCAATGGTTTTCCTGTGTATTGGTCTGTTCTCTTCTCGAATAGTCGTATAGCAACGATCACTGCCACAAAGAAAACAACAGTTGTTTTATAGAGGTGGGGAAGATGAAGATCGTACATAATGATTATGATAATGGTGGTGGTGTCAACGAAAATTATGATGATGATTAGATGATAATGATAATAATGATGATAGCGAAAATTATAATTGTGACGAAAACGACTGCATTAATGATAACGGTTACGATAATGATAGCGATAACGATATTATATGATAAAGATAAGGATAACTTAAATGATAGCGATAACAATAACGATGATAATAGCGATAAGGATAACGATAGTTATAACGATAACAATAAGGCTAACGATAAGGATAACGATAAGGATAACGATAATCATAGGGCTGACGATAATGTTAGCGATAAGCATAACGATTTTTAAAACTATATTTTTAACGATATTTATAACGATAAGAATAACGATAAGGATAACGATAATCATAGGGCTAACGATAATGTTAGCGATAAGGATAACGATAAGGATAACAATAAGGATAACGATAATCATAGGGCTGACGATAATGTTAGCGATAAGGCTAAGGATAACGATAACGATAATAATAGGGCTAACGATAATGTTAGCGATAACGATAACGATAACGATAACGATAACGATAAGGATAACGATAACGAAAAGAGTAACGATAATGATAACAATAAAGATAATAATAACGATAGCAATAACTTTAGCGATAATGATAACAATAACTGCGACGATTAGAATCCTTCTTCTTCTTCTTCTTCCGTATTACCCCGTCTCTTTCTATAAGAAAATCCTTACGGGGGGGTCTTAAGAAACAAAACAAAACGTCTAAATAATGAAAAAGACAATAATAATAATAATAAAATGTCAAACTGTGTTCTCTATTGCTTTCTTAAATGCATTTACGCTGGTTTTTTGAACAATGTCCTCTGGTAAAGTGTTCCATTCTCTTATAGTGCGAGGAAAATAAGATAAGAGGTGATAGTGTAAGATAAGAGGTGATATAAGAGGTGAATAACGACAACCATAGTATCCAATAGTGATGTGGCAGCTCCGTACCCTGGAAACCAGAGGGTTTTTGATCTAGTATTTTTATTTATCATTTACCTTGTTCTACGTTAAACATCAAGCAAAACCTTTCACACTTTCTCGTTGCTTCACAATGCGTAAGGTTAATTTTTAAATTAGAGTAGAAAAATAGCCTCTGGTACCCAGGCTATAAGTTCAGTATCTAACCTTTCTTAAACTTTCGTGATCCCTAGCGATATGTGATCGCTTGCCGCAAACGTTAACGAATATCTTACAATATACCGATGCATGAACCATAACGTAACAGATAGACACACTAACATGACGACTAAAACTGCCTTGTTTTTCATCTTCCAACACTCTCGGTATCAGCACAACAACAGAGTAGGGTTTTAGTTCCCAAGCTTTTCTTTGGTTTGGGTACCTTGCTCGAAAGGCTAGCCACTGACCAAGCTTGGTAGAGCTGAGATCTTTATTGACGTTTGTACTGGTTTGGTGATTAGCTCGTTCAAGAGGGTCCCCTATACCTTTTGCGTGAATTGTGATCGGCCTAGCTATTTATTTTTGCGTGAAACGTGATTGGAGCATTTTTTTTATCCGTGATTCGTGATTCAAACTTTATGCGTCCACGTGAATCCATCTTTTCCTTTATGAGTGATTCGTGAACGGAAACAATAATTGAACGTGATTCGTGAATGCCTTGGTTTTGCGTGAAGATGTCATGACGTCCTTCCGCTTTATATTTTTGTCAATGGAATTAAATATCATACTTGATGTCACATAAGTCTTTCCGGTCTTTTGTGATGTTTTTCCATATACATAAATTATAACTTGATTCGGTTTTTGAAGATTGCATTTGACGGCTTTTTGCGCGTTTTTCGTGATTTGTGAAATGGCCAAATGATTTTACGTGAAACGTGATTACGTCGATTTTTGCGTGAATGTGAAAAAGATTTCAGTATTTTGCGTGATTCGTGAAATGACCAATTTTTTTTACATGAATGCATTTTGCGAGGTGGTATAGGGGACCCTCGCTCAACTTACAACTTGTGATTGTTTCAAATAGGTGATCATTATATAAACAATTTAGCATTTGTTTTTTCTAGACAATGAGCCTACGGCTTAGGCTACGTCTCACCGGTCGAATTTTCACTCGAAGGTTTAGCGGTCTTAATGAGCGGCATATATATAAGTAGCGTTCCTCAAAACAGCCCTATATTGCAGAGCGTAGCTAATTAGTTACCATTTTCCTGCGCAATATATATAGATTACTTCATAGAAAGTGCGGCGTACGGGGTTATATCCGGGGGTTATATTCACGAGTTGTTTGTGTAAAACACGAACGAGCGAGTCTTCGAGCGAAGCACTTTCTATGATGTTTTCTCTTTATTTTATATATAACTAGAATTCACATACAAACACGTTTATTTTGATTGAGTAAAAATGACAAATTTTGTCGAAACTTTCGTAAGTTTTAAGTTTATAAGTTAAGTAGATGCAATGTCAACTATACACAATTAAATTGAAAAACTCCGCATGTCAGTTTATAAAAGGAAAATGGATATACAAAAAGTCAATATAAATATTAAAAATGTACTTTGATTGTTTTTCATTAGTCGCTGTCCGGCGAATCCAAGATGCAAAAACGGCGGCGCTTAGTTGTCGTTTCTTTCCCTGATTTTTTCAAATCTTTCTGCTTGGCTACTAGTGCTTCCCTTGTTCGTCTGAATTCTTGCCCTTCTATTATCGTTGTTGGGTAGTCTTTCTTTCGTAACTAACGGTCAAAGCTCTATATGAACGACCTTAAAGTCGTCGGTTCGTATTCATCCCCATCTTTCTTCCTTACTTCAACGAGAAAAGCAGAAAGCAGCTCGTCTAAATCTCTTGGCTGGATTTCTTCCAGGTTTTGCTGCACATTTTTTGTTTCAAGATATTCAGTCAATAAAGCCAGGTCTCTCTTCGTCTTGCTTAGTGTGTTTTTGTTTTCTTGGTTTTGAATAAACTCATCTACCGGCACATCTAGTGACACAAAACGACTCACCATTTTGTTCACATCAACAAAGCTACAGAAAACGCAATTTTGTTTTGGCGGGAAGCCATTCAAATGTCACAATTGCTCGTTTTATGATTGGTTGGTTTGGTCAACTCTAAATTTTGATTGGTTATATTTTTACACTGTGAAAAGCTGTACGCGACGCTGATTGGTCGTATTGCATTTTTCCCCAGTGAAATATAAAGCATAGACATTTTTATAATAGAGATTTATTGTACGAAATTCTAGTTATATATATAATAAAAAGTAATACAAACGACAATCAGAATAAACACTTTCAAATAATTTAATTCAATATTGAAAATTGTATCAGAATATGTCACATATATAGTTATTATATAACACCATCATATAGATAGATAATGAAATTGTAGCACTGCTATACTCAAGTGATTGGGATAAAGAAAGAAAGAAAGAAAGAAAGAAAGAGAGAGAGAAAGAAAGAAAGACAGAAAGAAAGAAAGAAAGAAAGAAAGAAAGAAAGAAAGAAAGAAAGAAAGAAAGAAAGAAAGAAAGAAAGAAAGAAAGAAAGAAAGAAAGAAAGAAAGAAAGAAAGAAAGAAAGAAAGAAAGAAAGAGAGAAAGAAAGAAAGAAAGAAAGAAAGAAAGAAAGAAATTACGGTCTATTGGCCGTACCTACATCACGTCCTGGTATCACGTACATTACGAGCACAAATGAGTCTCGGTGCCTTGTATTAAAACCACCACGGTAGTCTCTGTCAAAAACAATATTAAAAGAATAGCTAGATCGATAAAGAAGTTTTCTATTTCTATTACAGCTTGGAGTGGAAGTGTTGACACGACGGAACTGAAATTGAATTTCCTATACTTATTATTGATCGAACAAAAAGCAAATTCCGGTCTACCACGTTGCTGTTGTGTCTCTTTAATTAATTTGAATGACGTTTACGTCTACAAATTGTACATTTTACCCATGCTGATTTGTTTGTGTCGTTGTCACATTTACTGAGTGACACACTAGAAAAGTTAGAGTAGTCTAACCTTGATGGGTAAACAAACATCTAAAGGAAAGTTACGCGAGTAAAATGCTCTAGTGAAACCCCGCCCTGTGTCATTTATTTCAAATTCCTGTCAAACCTTTGAATTTTATTGGAAACTACGAATCTAAGTTCAGATCACCAATATTTCATTGTATATTGCCGATGCTTTTTTCCTACTGGCTGATCCTGTTTAAAAGTCCGTGAGATGGGGTACAAAATATTACCATATCGAGAACATTGAACTACTAAACAAAAGTCATCGAGATTATTAGCTTAGCCCCAAGCACAGCAAAACATCCGTGACATGACATACGGCTACAGTGCTTTTAAGATGACAGCAAATTCAGTTGATGTCGGATGTTTTGTTCACGTACGTTGAAACTGAAAAGTACATAGGCCTTTTGCCGCCATCCACAGCCGCCAATACAATTAAGATATTTTAGTTTCATTTGATATCTATTATTTTACATGTGATATCTAAAGAACAGCAATGTTATCTTAAAATAGAGATAAACGTTTACTAATACACGCGGAATGTTTATAAGCAAGTAGAATTGAGAACACATCACTTGACTTTTATTCAATTTTTTTTTAGTGAAAACAGGTCGTCGTTGTTTTTATGAGATCATTTTTGGGCTGCCCATTCTAGGTAACAATGTGGAAGTAAGGAGCATCTATTCATCTGGGGGTTCCCGAGGATGTGGCTTGCCTCGCCCATCGAGATTATTAAGTCACAGTAAATTGAATATTGGCTGTTTTCAATAGAAGAATTTCTGATGCTATTTATCTATTTTATTAAAGAACATTGTTATTCTAGGTCACCTATCATTCCTTAAAGTTCATAGTACGGATAGTTTTTACCACTTTAGCAAAAAAGATATAAGCCAAATAAAAGTCCGCTGTGTTATTTTTTTTTTTTTTTTTTTAAGAATTAAAAAATGATTTGTATTTTATTTTTTCTAGCATTCAAAAGTCGAAAGCGATTCAGAATTCATCAAACCCCAATCTTCCTTTCCATACTGAAAAGGAAAACAAAAGATACTAAGATACTAAGATACAAGTACCGCCATTGTGCAAAACGGATGTCCTTAGGACCCGTAGCAACTAATTATCTTTTTAACTATAGAACCTTTTCTATCATAGTTGTTTAATTGAGTCCATTTCAGCATATTTCAATTCCAACAGCTCTATTATTAAAACGACTTTAATATTCAATTTTTCTCGCGACATACCTTCCGGCAGCGATCAAATACCACTTATGACGTTATCGCGTTAATACACGTCACTGTCATCTCGAACATTCCACATGCGTAGAGTCCATATAAGTATAGTCGGTCACTCCATCATTCAAAACAGAGTTACAGACAGGAATAGACAGAGCAGCATAAGCAGATAAAAAACACAGATATGTTAGCTGCCTCGAGAACACTGCTTACGTGTGTAGTATTGATTACTTCATACTATTTCATTGAAGCTAGGCCAGCACAAGAGAATGCTTTCGATAAAATTGCAAAGATCGATGCTAAGTACAGTAAGTAAATCACTCATTGTATTCTGTATTCTGTTAGAGATTGTTTTAAGAATAACATCATTGTACATTAACGCTAATATTGACACCATAGTATATTGTATATTACAAGAAAACTATGATGCCTGAATGGCGCACGTTTACTAGTTGAGTGCCATTGCACTCTTAGTGACCTATGCTCGCATGGACACTTGATATTTTGTCGGGGAGAATTGTATAGAATACATAATATAGAACCATAATTTAGATCCTTTTGTTGTTCTTGCTAAATGCTATTATTTGGCTTTTAATTATCATAGAGTACTATAAACATATATTGTAATATAAACCGCAAGTATGCCCCGTGTGGTGTGGTATATCCAACCCCCGCATCAAATATCTGATGGCCGTACCTAAGGGATCGACCATTACATCATTCATGCGAATATTTTTTTGTTGCACATTTAATGTTTGGTTTCTTTTTTTTTTTCTAACTCCCTGAGCAATCGTTCAATGAAAAATAATACATGCAAAATTGCTAATTCGCTTATTTAATGTTGTACATGTGTGTTTACAAAAAAATAATAATAATAATAATAATAAAATAATAAAGCTATGGTTTATTAGTTAACAAAAGAAATCAATGAAAATAAGATGTACTAGTGACGGGTCAACTGCTAATTCACGATTTTTTGCAATAATAATAAATAATAAACAATCAAGATATTTATATAGCGCTTATCCGTTTCAGTGCTAAGCGCTTAATCACGATCACTTTATATAGTATGATTCTATAACAGGATGTATCTAGAAGTTTTTAATCAAATTGAATTGAATATTAAATTTAATTTGATATACCAAAAGTTGTATAGATATTTTGAATTGATATAGAGGCAGCTGGAAACAATATTTTCCCGTGGGGATTGTAACCAATAATACAAACAATAAGTAATTGAACCGAATTTTCGAATTTATTATTATTATTATTTTTTTTTTTTTATGAAATTTATTTTACTTAAGTTTAACATTATATTCCAATTTTATTGCATCACTTTAAATTCTCAAAAGCAAATGTCTGAATAGAGAAACTCATGTATTAGAGTGGCTTTCATTAACCCGCGGAACACCTTACTTAATATACCTTAATTCCATTGTATTCTTTTGTTGTTAATTGACTAATTACACATTAATTAGTATACTTTTGTTTCACGGCTTAAGGAAAACTACTCTATTATCAATGCTTACTATTATTATAAATGTTTACAAAATATGTGAATCTCTCTATTACTGATCCAGATATCAAAATTAGCCTTCGATACAGACGTTTCCGGTAGTTCACTAACGAATTTGAACTACCGGAAACGTCTGCCGATATCGAAGGCCAAAATTAAAGAAGAAGCTGAAACTATAGCTCTCATTGTAGATGAGCACGTGAGTCCGTAATTGGTTGCCTTTCTTTCATGAAGCCAAGATTAATAAATGTATACTTATTTATAAACGCTTAACTGGTAATTGCCCAGACTACATGTCAAGACGTCTAAAGCGAATCATTGATATATGTCACGAAAGGCAAAGTAGATATAATTCTATAAACTTAGTATGTCCTAGATATAAAAGAGAAACTGAAGGTGCTAGGTCTTTCGAAGTATCTGCTACTAGATTTTGGAATGCACTTCCTACTACTATTAAGAGTAGCTCTAGTTTATCAGTCTTAAAGAAATCCTTGTACAAATATTTCACTGATTCTTATATTAATATTAACCATTTTATTGTATCTTAGAATTATAATTATTGTATCTTAGAATTGTAATTAACTTTTTATATATTTTATATATTTTATATTTTTTGTATTTAA
This sequence comes from Metridium senile, assembly GCA_949775045.1. Lineage (NCBI taxonomy): Eukaryota > Metazoa > Cnidaria > Anthozoa > Actiniaria > Metridiidae > Metridium > Metridium senile. The sequence continues at coordinate 3,488,286 of OX459106.1, forward strand.
TTTAGATCATTTATTGTAATTATGTTTTATTGAGGGCCACGAGTTCATCAGTTTTACTGTCAAGTGTTACCCTCTTGAAATAAAGTTTATTATTATTATTATTATTATAGTCCAACAAACCAGCGGTATTGCCATGAGCGTAACACGAAAACGAGGTTATCGGGTCTAACTTCGCTTCGCTAGCAAAGATGTTTACTACAGATCAACAAATCATTGCATTTGTGTTCGAGAGAGTTATTTCCCATGTTAACCCACTAAAAAACATACGTAACTTTACATTAATTAAAAAATGATATGTATCTTGGACAACAATAGCTCTCTGCCGCTCTATTTGCAATGAAAAAAGAATAAAAACAAAACACAAATGCCTAAAAGTAACCGAAATCGTTGATGTCTCGAGGCGCCATTTTGGAACTGTTCGTTAAGGTAGTATCGGATACTTGGATTTCTTCAATGAATTTTTTTATAAATCCTGTCATTTATAGATCATTGTTAGGCAAGTCAAAAAACGTGAAAAAATATTGGGGTCACCGTATTGGTTATAGAGTTATAAGATATAGTAAAAGTAGGTATTTGCAATAATTTGCGGTGATTTGCTCAAAAGTACCTATTCAAAGCAGTCAAGAGAATGCGAACGAATTCCGCTAGGAAAAGCATAAGATTATATCAAAACATAGATCTAAGGGTTATCTAACATTTCCTGTCATAAACATCATTGAATTATTTCCATATATGGGTATGCTTGAACCATAGAAGCACAATTCTACTCCAATTACGCACCCAACATGTGAATAGAGCTGTAGCATTTGTAAAATTTCAGAAAGTCAAATCAATGAATATTTTATTTTTTATTCTAAATCGTAAGAATAGTAAATGCAGTCTTGAATAAAAAGAAAAAAATTGGGGGTCACCGTACTAATAGGCGAGTTATAAGCGACAGAACCCATTTTTTTTTTTTTTTTTGTCAAAAAACACGGTAACGGTCTGCGCGGGACTGGGTTCTAGTACTTTAAACATCTGCGTGAAACTTGTCAAATTATCTTTGTCATCTCCAGAAACCGTAAAACCTATTTTGTATTAGTTTTACGACTAATGGCGTCAAAATTATATTTTTATCTGTTCATTTTTACAAAGTTGTAAATTTGTTGTTTTGAGACAAAACAGCGACCATGTCAGGTAGTGAAAATCTGAGCATGTTTCGAAAAATGTCCCATTTTACCTCCAAAGTTGCATGAAATGACATAATACTTTCTGAAGTTATAGATAAGGATTCAAATTAAGATATTATTTAGATAAATTTTCAAAAAAACGCAAATAAATGATGAAAAACGAGATGCGCGAAATAGATGCGCAGTAGCAAGAGTCCGGAACTACCTTAAGTACTCATAATGTATAAATTGCTAAGAAATGAAATCAATAATAATCAATAAAAAATGTAATTGAAAAAAAATAATTATGAAATTTAAAGAAAATTAAGTACATAGAGGTATTAAATCACAAATTACAGATTGAGTAACTTTATAGTATATATGAATTGAAAAAGACGTGTTTGTTTAAAAATATTTATTGTTTAATTGAATGAATATAATGAATTAAGAAATAATCATGACAAATCATACATAATAAGTAGAATGAGCGTGCTTGATCTAGCCTGTGAACAGGCTCAAGGGGATTTGGGAGGGAGGGGGAGGGGATAGGAAGGGAAGGGGAATGGGGCGAGGGGGAGGGAGGAAGGGAAGGAGAGCCTGTAGTAATTCTATTCATGATCGATTTCCGCCCACTTGAAATACTAGACTCAACATTGTAAGTAACGGCTGTCATAACTGTCAAATATCAAAATGACATACAACGGGTCTCAGCAATCTCTGCTCTTTATACCAAGAGTGATTTCATATGACCGTGTAAGAAAATAGACCATTTAGTTTGTGGTAGTTGATAAAGAACAAAGAAAATAATGGGTTTGGTGTTTACTACCAACTATTAGTTTGCCTATTCTTGACGGTCATATAAAAATCACTCTATAAAGAACATTTGCCGGTGTTGTTGTGACATTTCAAACTCAACTACAAATCTGACAAAACCTGAACGTAAATCAAAAGTCCGTATTACTAAGAACTGCAAAAATCTAAGCTGTACTGAAATTAAAGTACCGAGAGTATCGTTGTTTAACGTCGTGAACAGAATAGGGAACGGGAGCTTTCTGTGGAGCTGAGAGTATCGTATTAGAATGATCCCTTCGTCGTCTTCCTCGCCGATGGTTTCCGCTTTTTTTCAAAACCGGTCGGTAAAATTCCAAAGAAGTCTCGTCTATTTGCACTGTTTATCAAGTAGCCTGTGTAGCAATTCTTTGCTCTTTTTTAGTGAAAGTCCTTCGTGACATTGAAAGTCCTCCAGACATTGCTTAATGACTTCCTCTATATCCATTTGAAGAAAGACTAAAAATATTATTGGATTCAAATCGTCAGTCACGAAGATTATATTTGAACTACTCATGTGCTAAAACTCTTGTAAACAAAGAATCAAATTCAGACCGCGCTTTGTTAATGTAGTTTTTGACATCCGCTGATATGTGCTGTCATCAACTATTGAATTGACCAATTAGAGGGTATACCAGGAGCTGGTATACTGGAAATCGATCATGAATAGAATTACTACAGGCTCTCCTTCCCCGCCTCCCCTCCCCCTCTCCCCATTCCCCCTCTTCCCTTCCTCTCCCCCCTTCCCAACCCCCATGAGCCTGTTCACAGGCTAGCTTGATCCGGTAAATAATTCAGCGATATCGTCTCTGTATCTGGTATAGTGTGTTCTGCAAAGGCTTTTAAGTACATAGCATCTCCTTGCATTTATATATATAATCGACCGTCTGTGTCGTCCATTGTGAAAGAAGGCACGAGTTGCAGATATCAAACAAAGCTGAAAGACTCATAAAAGCACATTGTCTTCAGGGGCAGACGCAGGGGGGGGGGGGTGAACTGGGTGATTTTTCATCCCCCTTTTTGCAGTAAAGTCCCGTTTTAGCAAAGGAAAGCGGGCACATTACGATCTTTGCGCTCTTGTGTCTGCCGTTATCCGCCAACAGGATATCAAAGTTCACAACCCTTGTCAAATTTCTGGATCCGCCACTGGTCTTGCTCTATAAAGTTCGCTAAAACGATCGCTACCCTGATGAATACTTCCACTTACAAATAAATTAGCATTTGACATTATTATTTACTTGAAACTTACTCAAAATATACCAGAAAACAACCTTACCAAGCAAGAATTTGAGGTAACTTGAAGCACGATGAGCAACGAGTGGCTTAACTGCAGTAATCCGCTTACCAGTAGCGTAAACTACTGACCTAGTAGGCGATAAAAATAAGCTATAAAATACATAAGAAGTGCGCTAGTTATCACGTTAAATTTTATATGTTTTAAAACCTTTACTTATAGAGTTATAAATAAGTACAAAATATAACCAAAATTGATATACTGTCTGATGTTCTTTTGTAGAAGAATCGACAGACTCAAAACACGAGGTGGATATGATTCTTCCTAAGGTCAAAACAAAAAGAGTCAGAAGAGGTCTGGGACAAACGGTAGATTATCAAACTGTTAAACTATGGCCTAACGGAATTATTCCATATACTATATCCTACGGACTATGTAAGTATTACAATCGAGTTTGTCTCGTATACCAACCCAAGTGAGTTGATATATGGTTAGTAGGTTTTGGGCACTTGGCCTATTGTAAACTTGTTCTCTTGTTTTGTATACAATTCGTGCGTATTACAAAACCTTTATTGTACCATCAACAATCTCCTAAGTTACCCATTGATTACATTTACTAGGACATGGCAAAATTTGATCTGCTGTTGTTCTCTCTACATCATTATAAAGTGAAAAGTGTAAAGGCTGTGCTTTACCTTAAATATTCGCAGTATCATCGGCCATTATTGTATAAAACACCGCATTTTTGGATGTTTTACTGGTTTTAATATTCAGAATATTTAGTTATTTGGTGGGCAAAAATCTCTCTCCCCGCTACGGGCCTGAATGTAGGCGATGGGCAGTGACATGAACTAAAGCGGCGTTTACACGAGCAATTTTTCCTTGAATAATCTTCCTTGACAAGGAAAAATTGCTCGTGTAGATGGAGTAAAATGAACAAGTTTTCCTTGACAAGGAAAAGCTAGCATGTTGGCTTTTCCTTGACAAGGAAAAATTGTCAAGGATGAAGTTTGCTCGTGTAGACGGACAACAAGGAAAATGTGGCAAGGAATATTAATGAGATTAGTTCCCAGTCTTTTCGTACGATCATTCAAAATAAATCATTTTTTTTTTTTTTACTCGATAAGGGACTGAAACCAATATTATGTTAGTACTCTGCTGATTGCAAGGCATTGCGGGCACAACCTTAACTTGTCATGGAAAACTTGTTCATCATCTACACGAGCAAGGAAACTTTGTCAATTAATATAAAATTGTCAAGTAAATCTTGCTGTTCGTCTACACGAACAATGAAAATTGTCAAGGATACTTGTCAAGGAAAAATTGCTCGTGTAAACGCCGCTTAAGGGGCCATGGCGATGATGTCTATATGATAATATTATTTTGGATTGTGAGCCAAATGATGAGCGATGATGATACCCCTACTACTAGCCAACCGAAATATCTTATAAATATGTACATATTGCTCAGTGGTATATTAATCTAACCGGCAGTAAATACCATTATGTGTTGTAGTGCATGAACAAGGACTTTACACAAAGTTGATGGATGCGATGTATGAATGGCAAAACAAAACTTGCATCAAATTTAGAAAAAGAGTTGCTGAGACAAACTACGTCTACTTTTACAAAGGCAAAGGGTAAACATAGAATTTTTTATGTACTATTTAAAAAACGAGCAGCAGTGTTATACCAGATAAAACACGTGCTACGAGTTTTTTGAATGACTTAAAAAACACATTAGTAATTCATGAACATTTTTCCAATATCGATGAAACAAAAGAAAACGGAAGGTTGTTTGCATTTGGGAATTGATCTACAACAATATTAGAGGAATGCTAACCAACTTGAATGCTAACGAACTTGATGACATTTCGTTGCAAACGTTTCATCGATTGATTGTGTAGTATAATGGCTTAAAGCAGAAGATCTTGGTTCGAATCCTCGCATTGGCAGTCAAAGACTTTTTTTCGCCTAAAATCTAAAAGGAAATTATTTCTAAGTCTGATGTTTACTCTTCAGTAGATATGAGGGGAAGGGTAATTCTGAATTATGGACATGAGCATTATATAATGACACATGTACCATTATATAATGCTTCATGTCCATTTGCATTCCATTGTTCTTCTATTCTATACTATTATTCCCTTGGGCCGCATTCAAATCCCTCCGCGTTTCAAACGTAGATTATGCGGTATACAATGCCTTCCTCGTGACCAGAGAGGAGCATCGGATTGGACGAAATGGTCATGAATTATTAATGAGTTTTTTAAATTATTCAAATCCTTCCTACTTTTAAAGCACAACATCGACACAAAACTTCTCTGAAATTGAAATATTTTGCGAGATAAAAGAAAATCCTTATCAATCTCTTAATATTTTTAAGACTGGAGCTTTATTCATTTAAAATTAATCAAATACTAAGAAATGATTTTTTTACAAATAGAAGCATGCAGCCCACTATTGGCAGTTAAAAAAATGCAAATATTTTAGTGAGGAATAGATAAATCGGTACACAATTTCGGAATTTGGTTAAGCAAGCATAAAGTAATGCAGGCAATCATTTTGTCATCGTGCTAGGCAATTGCGCAATTAGTTATTACCTAGTGTTCACCATCATTAATCATGTTCGTTTATTTATCATCCCGTTACATCCTCAACGATTCAACATGACATGTTATTTTGCACGTTTGTTTTCAGATGCCTTTCAGATGTTGGACTTAAAAAAATAGGTCGTCAGACGGTATCTTTAGGGAAAGAATGTGATGCTCGAGATATCATAGTTCATGAACTTGGTCACACTATCGGGCTGTGCCATGAACAGAATAGACCAGACAGAGATAAATATGTAGAAGTCCTGTTTGATAATATTCTACCAGGTAAAGTTCTTAATCGTAATCATTCCTTTTATGTATATTAAACCCCCATCGTATTGTATGATGGGTAATGTGCATTGAGATTGTATTGCATAATGTGCATTGAGATTGTATTGCATGATGGGTAGAGATAATGTGCATCGAGATTGTTTTGCGTGATGGGTAGAGATAATGTGCATGGAGATTGTATTGCATGATGGGTAGAGATAATGTGCATCGAGATTGTTTTGCATGATGGGTAGAGATAATGTGCATCGAGATTGTTTTGCAAGATGGGTAGAGATAATGTGCATTGAGATTGTATTGCATGATGGGTAGAGATAATGTGCATTGAGATTGTATTGCATGATGGGTAGAGATAATGTGCATTGAGATTGTATTGCATGATGGGTAGAGATTGTATTGCATGATGGGTAGAGATAATGTGCCTCGAGATTGTATGACACGATGGGTAGAAATAATGTGCATCGAGAGTTCATTGCATGATGGGTAGAGATAATGTGCATCGAGATTTTATTGCATGATGGGTAGAGATAATGGGCATCGAGATTGTATTGCATAATGTGGAAAGACATTGCATAGAGATTAAGATTGTATTGAAGAAGTAGATAACTCCCAAACATTCCCAAGATAACTTATTTAGTATTCATTATTTTTACAACTTCTTCGCAAAAACAAAATTTGTCCCAGATGAAGGAATTGTAAATGGTTCCGTACGGAGGATTTGTCGGCATTCAAAGCCTATTATGTTTTTCCTTTTTTTTAGAGTATCGTTTTTCATATAAAGTAAAGAGTGAATGTCATCCAGACAGTATAAACTCCCCCTACGATTACTACTCCATCATGCATTATGGGAATAAGGCCTTCAGTGTACGTAATCAGGTAACAATGCGTGCTTATAAACCTGGTGTTACATATTTTGGTGGAAGCCAAGTGTCTGGTTTGGACGCCATCCGAGTAAGAAAGATGTATAAATGTAAAGGTACGTAATACAAAAAGAAACTACCAAACCACCCGTTAACTATGACCAAAGAAACTCACTATGCGTTAAGCAGTTGTATCAAAGAAATGTTGTATATTTTCTTAATCTAAACTCTGTTGTTTTGTTTTCAATTCTAGACTACCCCGCTTTCCCCAAAGATTTCTTTTGGTCTCATAACAATTATGGTACGGCAAGAAAAACCTGTATTGATATAATTGAACCGGATGACGCTGAAAATAGTTGGGATAACAACAAACTGTGCTATTATAACCGTGGCAGGAGACCGTTGAATATCAAATGGTCTTATCGTGGTCGTATTCCTGGTATGAGTTGTACAAAAGTCAGCTACGCCAGGAAATTATCTAATCCTTCCTGGAATGATAACTTCATTTGTGTGCCAAAGTACGCCCCTTACAAATTTAAGTGGGTTAATGGGAGAATGTCGTGGGCAAAAAGAAGAAAAGACTGTGTTAAGATTAATGAGCCACACGACAAACAATGGAACAGAGCCTATCATTATTTGTGTGCTACAGAACGTGAAACAGATCCCATTGGTGAGTAGAACAATACCAAATAAGTTATATATATATATTTAGTTTCTGAACTGATTCACGATCCTTTGCGCCAATAGCTTGTAGGCCGCTTTCACGGAAAGTGTTTAAGATATCGAGCTAATAAAAACGTTTAGTGAATGTTTGTTCTGACATTCCCGTTGGAATTCTGGAAATAATTTTGTGTTATTCATAATTTGTTTGATGGACAAGGTCATGTGACCTGGTCCTGCAAAACGTCTATTAGGTGTATTTTTTGTTGTATGGCAATAGATCGACCTCCATTCAAAACTGTAGAACGTACATTTAATCACATGGTTGGCCATATTTCGATATGGTGGATAATATTACTCTTACTGCAATCGATTAATCTTAATGATTGAATGTTGTTTTTCAATTTTATCAGATGGAAAATGGTCTGAATGGTCTGATTGGGGAGCATGCGGTGTAAAATGTGGAGGTGGATTTCAATCTAGACAAAGAGTTTGTTCACCTCGAGCCAATGGTGGAAAGTCTTGTCCAGGCAAGGATATGGAAAGCAGAACATGTAATACTCAGAAATGCAATGGTAGGTCAAGCAATTAAAAATAAACTGGCATATTGATTTGTCTTACTACTCAGTTTTTTGATCGATTTAATTTGCTGTATAATATACATAAACTCAGAGTAATCTTTAAAAAAAGTGTAATTAATAACTCGACTTTATAAAATAATTTAGATATAACGCGCGCTTTGATTGGCCAAAACATCGTTTTGGATGAGAGTATATTACACGCTCACGTCATTCCTTTTCGTCGACGATTTTTTTTTCTAGCTGTTTGACGAACCCTTTACACAAAGTTGGAAGAGAAGTTTTGGACATTTGAAATTGAATGGGATACAATAACAAAGTTATATTACCACTTTTAAATCATACTCATTTTGTAATCTTTTTGAATAAACTCAATCTGGAGTATGATTGTTGTAGTCAGGATTCGTGATTTTACAAACAAATTAGGTTGTCTGTGACTAAATTTGATGATTTTTAATTAGACGTTTCGGCTAAATCTTTAACCTTCATCAGTAGAAATTATACAATCTAGAGTATTTTGTTGAAAAGTCAAACATCAGTCAAACATACATGTCATGAGTGATGAAGCGATTCACAAATTCACACAAAAGCTAAAAGATACGAATAAAATCACAGAATTTTTTTTTAATTTCATGAATGTTTGATGATGTTATTTATACAAAACTATTTAATTAGAATTTCAACAAACTTAAAACAAGTTACGCTGGCAAATCGAAGGCACAAATTCTGAATGTTTGTTTTCATTTCTAAAATACAGCACAAAAGTTGAGATAAATTCAGTAATAGTTTTTTCGCACATTTACTAATTGTGGTGTCCAAAAGTCTTATTTTCTTCTCCGTTTTTATGATGCAGTCATCACATTCCTTCATATGTTCATTTTAATCAAAACCCTGGGTCAAAAACGTCCAAAGTGCAAAAAATATGCTTTGCTAAATCATGTAGTTGTCTTGAAACAGAGGAAACACGTTCAACCAATCTTCTGACAATTCAAAAACGTTCTTGATTATGGTAATCCCTTCATTTTACAGTAAAACAAGAAGCCATAAGATATAATAATATTAATGATAATAAAAAGATGCCCGTTAGAACTACTGTCACGTGATAATCAATAACTCAATTATATACTATACTTCTATAATTGAGTGAATGATAATCACGTGGCAGTAGTTTGAACGAGCATTTCTATTTATTATCATTAATATTATTATATCTTATGTGACTTGTGTGACTTAATTAAGGTTATTAATTATATATAGTATGTGAGTTAATTAAAGTAAATGATTCTTTTCTACAGCGCTTCCTTCTTTTCCAAAAGACTTTAAGTTCTTTCATACGGAACCATTTCAACTTCCTTCATCTGGGAACTGCCTGCGAACTTACGATTACAAGTCCATGATGTTATGGATGGATTACTACTTCTGTTCTTCAGATTCAAAGACCAATCCAAATATCACATGGTCGATGTCTCGTCCTATCAGCGGTATGCGTTGCACAAGAATTAACAACCCACAAGAATATGGGTGGAAAACAAATTACATATGTGTGCCTCAGTCTTCTCCTTATAGGTATGTTTCACCGATATGTTCTTATGTATGACTGACACAGACATACAAAGCTTTAACTCATGCAGAGCAGGACTCTCCAGGGCTTGGGGGAAGGGGGATTTATCACTTTTTGTACATGGAGACTATGATTGAGCAGCTTTAGCTTGAGTGTTAAATTAGTGCAAATAATCCCGCGGGACCGATTTAATTTAGTTCAATCTTTGCAATAATCCAATAAGATAGCACAACGATACAGGCACATCGATCTAAATACTATGTTATGATTCGGCAGGGGCGGATCTAGGACCCTTCAGGCACCGGACACCCCCAGCGCCGCAATTACCCCTATTCTATTTAAAACATTTAGGCATCGGACACCCCAACACCTTAAAAGCCCTTCAATTGCATATGCCGGGGACACCCCCTGACAAATTTCTGGATCCGCAAATTTCTGCAATCTGATTCGATAGCGTTGTGACAGCGATCCCGATGGAAGTGTCCGCTTCTTAATATCAATTACAGAGCTAAATTTAAGTAACAACCACATAACACTTTTACTTACTAAAGGTAACATAATAAAATCTCAGGTGTATTCACAGGAAACCCGGCTTTTTGGTTGCTTTGCTTAAAAAAATCGCTTTTGCATATACGCGTAGCTTTTTCGGGATTCCTGTGATGCCTAGGAGACCTTTGTAAACAGTTTACGTAATCTATGAAATCCGACCTCTGTTAGTGGGACAGTCGTTGGCGTGTAATCAGATCCGGTGGTAATGCACTCGCATAGAGTACACTACGATAGCCTGCGTGGCCGGCTCTTAGGGAATTGGGGACGAGGAGGGGAGGGGAGGGGGTGGAGGAGGAAGGAAAGGGAAAGGAGAGCCTGCTAGCAAACCCCACTTTTTCGTGTACCTGCGGCCGCCAGAGGCCGCACACTCCTATTGGTCAAAATGAAGCATGACGCTGTCAATCATAGTATTTGTAATTCGACGCAATGTTACTAACTTAATTAGCCTTTTCTCGTTGTCCATCATTGATATATGACAAACCAGGTCACGTGACCTAGCTCATTAATATGCATTGTCATAATTTCTCGACCAGAAACGGCTAATTTGGAACCACCTTGTCAAGTACAATAAAATAATACGTATTTCAGCTTTCTTACAGTAGTCTTTGTACACCCCATTTGAAGAAAACCATTTTTGTCGCCTTTAGGACACGTGACCACCCAAAGTCAATATAACTATAGTTAAAATAGTGATAAGGCTAAAGGCTACCTAAATACCAAACATGACATCAATGTCCTACAAACTAACATAATTGTAAGAGAAAACGTGTTTTCATTGATTCTCTGAAAAACCACCTGAGATTGGTGAAATTTGTAACATCAAAAATGTTCACTTATAACTAATTAACGTAAAGTTAAGTCAACATTTTTTACGGTGTTACAAATTTCATTATATTACCTATCATTTATATCCAACGCCGACGCAGCCTATACTAGTTTACTCGCTAGTTTCTACTTATACTTACTGGCTCTGTTTAAAGTGATACTGCTCTCTAAACTGATGTCTTTTGATTGTATTTTGTTGTTCAGGTTTAAGTGGTCTTTAGATGGACCTATCCCTGGTATGGACTGCTTACAATGGTACGCGCAAGAAGGACAAAGGGGCTGGGATAAAACCTATTTATGCAATGAAAACCAAGATACAGCTATAGAAGCCTTACGTTGATAGCGGTACAATCTATCTTATATCGTGCTGATACCATTAGTTTAAATCACAGACCTCTATAACTTTAAGGTTGACAACAAATGATCAGTGCATGGGGCCTCATTCTAAACTGTCAATCATTGTACATAATAGAATATGACTAAAACAAAGGGCCATCTTTTGTAAAATATATAATCTCTACGATACGCTCAATTTTAAGTCTACACCTCCTAAAGAACTCCGGCTTGTCGACGGCGAGTTACTGATAGTTGGTTATTATTTTCTAAACATTCTACTGCTTCAAAATCTCTAAAAATGTAGCATTAAGTTCACATACACTGAGTTTTCATAATAAATCTCATTTCTATTATATTCGTTCAAGTGATGCTGATCAAAAGTTGTAACACAAAAACGTGTTTACGGTTCGAGTGCGTTCACTGTACTAATTAGTTTCTCTTTCGACAAAATACGTGGATTTGGTGTGTTTGTTTATATATATTGCTGATAGAGCAAATCCAGTTAAACCATGAAATCTAAGAAAGTACTAGTAAATAGTGACTATGTTGTCACTATCGCTCAACCAGAACATCTTGAGACAAAAGAGTAATACACAAGAAACCTTATTTATCCTTTCATGTTGTTTTATTATTTATTTTTGGTGAATAGTAAAAAAAAATAGTCTCTAAATAGTGACTATTTGTTAGATTTTACTTGACATTATTTTATGGTTTAACTGAATTTGCTCTACTACGTCAAAGTACAAGTCAAGTAGTACAAGATGTCTAACCTATTCATAGCCTGTAGTAAATGGTTGTAGGTGGGAAGAGGGGTATCTATCTATAACAGCAAACCTAGCATCGTAATAAGGAAATCCTTGATTGTGAAAATATTGTGTATTATTATTGATGATTAAAAATGATTACAAAATTAAAAATCTCTTTAGTCATATATTTTAAGGAGTTAACTGACTACGATTTCCATGTTTCATACTCTGATCTAAACATTCGGGATTTTGAGAGAACATGAACGTTGTTAAAAACCCTGCTTGTGTTTTCAAAGCTTATGAAAACCTAAACCGGTGTCGACTCTTTTTTTCATTATGTAGAAGGGAATAAACCCAAGAATTCAGTCTTTTACACACTTACAGCGATATTCGTTGTATCGCGACCTGCTGTTGAAAACTTCGGTTTGATTTGGTCTTTTGTGGACCGTCAATCAACTAGGGGGCGGAGTTATGTAATGGTTAGCCGCTGATCATGAGCTATATATAGCTAGGACACATGACATTTCCGAGCGAAACATAGATCGTTGTATAATTTACTAACAAATGAAAATTACTCATTAATAAAACACAATAAAGTCCAATAAAAGTTTGTAATGTCTGCTTTATTACCTCATGTGTTGTATTACGCTTTGCGAAGTCCAAAAACCCCAATAAATAGACAAAACATTTGAAAACCCCAACGATAACAACCCGCTGGTTATCAAACGAACGTTGATCTACTTTGACCCAGGCTCGGCAGCTAAGCTTTTTGCCTCTAAAGGCTAGGTACCTAAGCTAAATTGTCAGTGTTCCACTCCCTCTTGGTGTTCATAGCGCTTCTTCCTTCTCTCCTTATTCTTACTGCCTCAGTTACTCGTGCAACATAGGGTCTTGGTTGTATGTCCCTGTAACATTCATTACGAAGTCTTGTAAGATACCTTGGTGTTTTTCAGAGCAGTCCGGCTCTTCAAGACAGAATGTTCACTGTTATTTGTCGACACACTTTATAAGCTCTCTCCCTCTTGTGAATGCATTTCTTGATGTTTCACCTATATACTTATCTTACAAGTCAATTATTTGTGTCTATTTATTACAAAATTGGTGGTTTTCCTACAATCTTGAACAAACATATTTTTAAAATAAAAACTTGTGTTTTAGTGATTTTTTCGTCGCGCGCATGATTGATGAAAATTACGTGGGATTCCTGTGTTAATAAAATTCAATGTTGGGCTTCCTGTGGCACGTTGCTTGGTGACGAATGGCTGACGAATGGCAAAATTCAAAAACTTTTCTCGCGTAGCTTTTCTCGGCAAATCTTCACATATTTATTATCACACGGGGTGGACAAGTTGCAATGAAAGGGTGCGGCGACCACAGGAAGCCCAACAGATATCACGAGCAGTAGTCCAGGAAGCCCAAGCAACGAACAATCGCATGCGCGCACATTTTTCATCTATTTTTCATCTGTGGCAAAACTATTGAGAACCGAAATCATCACTGATTTAGCCCGAAATATTCTTGTGTTCCATTTCAGGCTATAATCTACAAACATGATTTTGAAACATTATGGTGTGCAATGCACTCAACTAGTGTTCGCATTACTTTTCATTAAATATACATGAACAATTCAGCGACCTATGTATCTACAAAAATAACATGCGTGGTAGTTCTATCAAAAATACACTATAAGTTACAATTCTGTTGTGAGGTTATTATTGCTACTTGGTCCTCTGAACCCAAGTGTAGTATCAAACATTATCGTGAGCAATGCATTCATCTAGTGTTCGCATTACTTTTCGTTAAATATACATGAACAATTCAGCGACCTATATGTATCTACAAAAATAACTTGCGCTGTAGTTCTATCAAAAATAGATTATAAGTTACAATTCTGTGTATGAGTATGAGTGGCGCGGAGTACAAAGCAATTAACAACCCCAAATTAGAGTAATTGCAATTATAGAAGCCCGAAAAAATAATTCGGGACTTCAACGGGATTTGAACCCATGACATTTGCAGAACCGGTTCAATGCTCTACCAACTGAGCTATGAAGCCACATATGTTGGTAGGAGGTAATTTTAGTTGAGTTTTTTCGACCTCAGAGTACAATGTATGAGTACTTCTGCAAAGGTCATGGGTTCAAATCCCGTTGAAGTCCCGAATTTATTTCGGGCTTTTATAATTGCAATTACTTTAATTGCTCTATTCTCGCGACGATGATCATACTCATGCACAATTTAATAACCGCAGATCAGACCAACATATATCTATAAGTTACAATTCTGTTGTTAGGTTATTATTTTTACTTGGTCCTCTAAACCCAAGTGTAGTATCAAACCCCCGGGGGGGGGGGGGGGTACTCCCTTTGTCCAAGTGGTAGGGGTGATCGGCGGAGGTTTTGAAAACGACCCCTAAAAGGTACGCACATATAAAAATAACTGAGAAAGCCTTGTCGATTTCTATTCCAACAAAGCAACGAAACAGAGTAACAATGAGTCTTGCAGGTACGAAATCATGTTATGTAACTGATTTTTTAGCCAGAACCCTAAAAGGTACGCACAGGAAATAGTTTTACCCTAAAAGGTACGCCGATCACCCCTTCCACTTGGACATAGGGAGTACCCCTCCCGGGTATCAAACATTATCGTGTGCAATGCATTCATCTAGTGTTCACACAGTATACATGAACAATTCAGCGACCTATGTATCTACAAAAATAACACGCGTGGTAGTTCTATCAAAAATACACTATAAGTTACAATTCTGTTGTGAGGTTATTATTGCTACTTGGTCCTCTAAACCCAAGTGTAGGATCGTGTACAAGATTGTTCTTGTAGGAAGATGGATCGACAAGGTTGGTAGTACTGTCGGTGACCGAGTGTGTTGGTGATTCATGATAGTGATCAACGTTACCAGGATCAGCAAAATCCTCATGTGGTGGCAATACTGCATGGATGTACTCTGGATTGACTTGATCGTACAACTCATTGTCAGTAGATTCTTCTTCTGAATGTTCCCCGACGTCTGGTACAGGTGGAGGGGGCTGTGACGGCGGTGGAGGAAAGAATGTACCAAAATTAACCTCGCCCTCATCCTCGTAATAATTTTCCTCTCTTGATGTGTTATCGTCATCACTGTTCTCATGGTAATATGCGTCATTGGTGTAATTAAGCGGTGAGGTGTTGACGTCATCTGACGTAACTGACGAGCTTTCATCACTCATGTGGACGATCACTTCTTGTGCTTCCTGTGTTTGGAAATAAGCAATAGTAACTATTGAATATTAAGGCGCAGCTATTCATAACCTCAGATTTCCAGTCGTTGGATGCTCTGACTATTGCGGGTGCGTACTTAACTCCAATGACGGGAAATCTGAGCCTACGCTTTACGTCTTTCGTCTGAAATAAGAGATAGACCTGAGGCTGATTTTCTTACATAGAGTAGGGGACTTGACCGACTGCTATTGATGTATGCTACGCAGTATGCTGCTTTATAAAGGGATATGATTTGTGCTTCCTCCTGGTCAATTAGTACAGTCACTTAGGATGGTCGTATCAGCGTTCTCACTCGTTCTAAACACCCACTACTGACATGGTTGAAATTGTTTAGAATGCATGTATTTCGAGAATCATAACAGAAAGTAGGGGCTATATGGCCGATTTAAAAACGCTAATCAATGCTACAGAGATTAGCCTTGAACAGAGGCTTATAAAATGTAAGGCGCATTGAATTGTTTCAATAGACAAATGTGGATTAAAGCACATGTTTATTGAATTAAGAAAAACATAAACTTTACAAATCTTAGACTTTTAAAAAGTATTTTAATTGATATTTTTTCAGCATGCATTCAGTGATACATTATTGCATTACTCTCCTATATTTTTTTAATATTTTTATCATTTTAGTCATTACTTTATCATCTGAGCCTGATAATGGCTTCAAGTTGATACCAAAACGTTGTTGTCTAACTTTCTTTCTATTACTGTCCTTGTTAAATAATACAAATTGTATGATTCTTTTATAAAAATATTATTTGATGACGTATTTACATCTGTGAGATATATATTCATTATTTACCATGCACATTTATTCATTTAACCATTTTAAAAAGATGATTTTGACTTGGTCACGAGGTATAGATATCTTGTTGTTATTTTGTAAATATTGTATGTCTTCTTTGTTATTTTATTATTTTTAAATAGCTACGCAATAGTAAAATAAGGTTTAGGAAACGCTTTATAAACTATTTAATTAAAATACGAAGCCATCATTGGCATAGTGTGGTATATTGAGGATTGAAGGTTGATCTTGAGGATTTAAATGCTTTAGAGTCTTCTCGCTCTGTTAATTGGGAAAAAACATTATCACTTTTAAACTTTGATTTATGGTCAATAGTTTTAGTTTTAAATGAGCGTTTAGTTTATTTAGTAATTTTCGTAGATGAGCTTATTAATTAGGAGAAAGGGATGGGAAGTACTAAGGATCGATTCCCTCTTGTCGTTATAAGTACTTACCTACAGCGACAAGGGTGGACCCTTATGCAAAATGCCTTCAAAGGCTATACCAACGGAATGGAACGATAGATGAGTAGAAATATTGGAAAAAAGAAATGATAAATTGGATGGAAAGGTAGGACAACCTCGCTTACAGGGCTTTTCGTGTGGGTTGGTCGGGTCTTTTCAAGGTGTAAGCCCTGAGAACAAGATTGATTTGAAGGGCAACGTCGTTCGTTGAATGAGGATTCTTTTAAACATATCTACACACAAAGCCCAAGCTACACAGGTAGCCCAGATAAATATAGATATAGGTGTACCTGTGCATTTTCGATATTGTTGCTGACCTTGGGATTGGAAATAGGATCAAAGCTACGGATGGAAAAAAAGACAACACATTAAACATTTGGATTTCATTTCGTTGTATCAGTGTTGTGCTGTTGAATTGTTGTTTTGTGAAAGTCTCATCATGTGCGTGCATTTAATATTTGATCAGATATCTGCCGTTGTTTGTGTGCCACATTTCTATTATACCGTGGTGCAACGCAGCAATACCGTATGACATGATACAACGTGACAATATCATATACCGTGATACAACATGACAATACCATATACCGTGATACAACATGACAATACCATATACCGTGATACAACATGACAATACCATATACCGTGATACAACATGACAATACCATATACCGTGATACAACATGACAATAACATATACGCTGGTGCAACGTGGCAATACCATATACCGTGATACAACATGACAATACCATATACCCTGGTGCAACGTGGCAATACCATATACCGTGATACAACATGACAATACCATATACCCTGGTGCAACGTGGCAATACCATATACCGTGATACAACATGACAATACCATATACCCTGGTGCAACGTGGCACCGTGATACAACATGACAATACCATATACCCTGGTGCAACGTGGCAATACCGTATACCGTGATACAACATGACAATACCATATACCCTGGTGCAACGTGGCAATACCATATACCGTGATACAACATGACAATACCATATACCGTGATACAACATGACAATATCATATACCGTGATACAACATGACAATATCATATACCGTGATACAACATGACAATATCATATACCGTGATACAACATGACAATACCATATACCGTGATACAACATGACAATACCATATACCCTGGTGCAACATGACAATACCATATACCGTGATACAACATGACAATACCATATACCGTGATACAACATGACAATACCATATACCCTGATACAACATGACAATACCATATACCGTGATACAACATGACAATACCATATACCCTGGTGCAACGTGGCAATACCATATACCGTGATACAACATGACAATACCATATACCCTGGTGCAACGTGGCAATACCGTATACCGTGATACAACATGACAATACCATATACCCTGGTGCAACGTGGTAATACTGTATGCTGTGGTGCAACGTAGCAATATCCTATGATGTGGTGTAACTTGGAAATGTCGTATATGATGTGGTGCAACAGTGAAATTCATACTTGCATATTAAGTTGAAGAATCAAGGAATGCCTTGTCCATGTTAGTTAACATTCAAGTTTATAACAATATGTCATTGCTTTTGTTTTATTTAAGTAATTTTATATATAGTTTAACTGCTGCAACATTACTTTTAGCGTGTTATCTATATCGTATTCATTAGTTTATTGCCACTTTCTATTGTTGGTATTTACATTTTCGAAGTAACAGCGTTACAGAAACAGGTCTGGTTGTTATTAATAGTTATTTTTCATTATATTATGAGAGTTAAGTTAAGACACTAAACCCATGAAATAGATATTAGACTTATACATCTTAGCAGTCTCTTATTCCATTGTTTTCTTTTGTGTCTATTTGACTATTACACCTTGACTATTTAATTTTGTTTCACGGGTTTAATGTCTTCACTCTATACTCTGCTTTTAGTCTTTTTACCCGCTTAGCTAATATTAAAATGTGCTTTAGGTTTAGACATCGATAAAAAAGATCAGTTGATACTAACATTATCCGGGGAAACACGGGATGTCAAACGTTCACGTGGACTCTTGCTAAGAGCACCGAAAGAAATAGGTTAGTCAGTAATATATAAGCAAATATGAATAGATCATTTTATTTATAAAAAGCAGCATACATACTGCCGATAAATTATACACCGTATTTTTTTTGTTAGAAAAATACAGCCTTCGATAAAGTGGCTATGTTGACTACCGTACCCTGGGAGACTGGGAGCCACAGAATTTTTTTGATTTAATGTTTGTGTTTAGTGTTTGTGTTTAGTGAACACCTGAAGAAGGAATGTTTGGAAGGTTTTGGTGACCTGGCTAAAATGCCAATAATGTGAAGGTAAAATTAAAAGTGTAGAGTTTTTTTGTGTGTAATTTTCTTGCCTCGTTTTGGTGTTTTCTTATTTTTCAAATTCATATTGTGAATGCTTATCATATGACAGCTAGCTCTTTTCTTAAAATATTCTTAAATATTGGTACAATTGGTGGCTGCCATTTATGAAAGTCGTTTATAGCCGCTCTTATCAGGTGATCTCGCTTCGAAGTGCGCAAAGGATTGTTTGTCAAAACGAACAGTTTCAAAATGGCGCCTCGAAACATCAACGATTTTGGTTATTTCTAGGTATTTGCGCTTTATTGTTATTCTCTTTTATCGCTGTTAGAGCAGCAGAGGGCTTTTGTTGTTCCAGTTACATAGAATGTAATGTAAAGTTATATAAAGCACGTATTTATAGAGGCTTGACACGGGAAACAACGCCATCTTGGAACATGTTAGCGATGCAATAAAAATGCTTGATTGGCTTATGCTAGCCGGAAGTCACGTATAACTATTTAACAGATAATCACTGACACATGCACGTACACTCATGTGCAAAATTGTTGGGACATTGTCACATTTTTATAAGCGTTTTTGTTTGAGTTTTAAAAAATATATTAAAATCAACACTGACACGGGAGAGAGGGGGAAACGGAAAAATTATGAAATATTATTTTTCATGTAAAAAAACAGATAATGTCCCAAGGTATTTTGCACATGATTGTAGCATTCCTGGGTATAGTGCAGGCAGCCGTGGGCGCAGTTTCCTGCAATATACCACGAATGCTGCGTGCTTCATTGAATATCTATTTATTCTTATTGTGAGTAAAATACTGTGTTGAGAAGAATTTTTAACATTTAATACCGGTTAAAACAAATTGCTGGTTGAAAAAGCCTTTTTAATTTCAAATTTAACGATATTTTCAAGTTCCTTCTTAAATTGTGGCTTATTGTTTCAGTGTTAGTGTGCATTTTGTCAAACCGTCCAATAGTAAATCAAACAAATGTTTGTAGGTTGGATTTTGACTCATAATACTGAGTATTTTTTAGTGCTCAATCTTTTAATTTTTAAAAACTTAGGAGATGTTTTTAAAAATGAAAAGGTTGATGAGCAACAAATACTATTACGTCCAATAATAGCTAGTAAATAAATTTAGAAAATACTTTAGTTGGTATGACCTAAAATAATAAAAGAAAGCCTAACTAACGGTCACTACGGGCAAATCAGGGGCCTCTTCTAATCCGGATCAACAAACATTTACAAGATCTGAGAAATAAGGCAGATACATTATGGCGTCAAGGTAATGTCGTTCTCACATCGGGAAAACGCAGATAGTTTTTGTGTGATTTCAAATTTATGTGAGACAAACAAACACAATATTGTCACCTACTTGTAACTTATCTATTTCATCTCACTATTCAGCGGTTTGATTAAATGCACTCTACCAGATAGTGGTACGGTCGTGATATGATTAAACATGCTTTTACATTGATTTTTGCAGGAACCTGTTAAATGCAGTGCATGCGACTCCTTGCAGCATTATCAAATACATATTCTATACTGTGCGAACTGACTTTTACAAATGGTTTATATACAGTTATAGATCTGAAACTATGTTAAGACTTTGTATAGCAGTCTTTTCAATTTATTACTGATACTTTGCGGTAAAAAAAGCTTTATCTACTAATAGCAAAACAGTTATATATTTATATTTAAATGCCTAGAACATCATTGAAATCGAACATGCAGCGATTCTGTCTGTTTGATTCAAGGAACCTCAAGAACAGAAGCAATATTTTGTGTCAATAGCTACTTACAATTGTGGTTTGTCATTGAATGTGACTCTGGCTGCTTTGCACACTCGTTCTCTCTCACGCTTTTTCCTGAAAAACAAAAACAAAAGTCAATTAGTAAAAAAGAAAAATTAAGGTAGTTCAGGACTCATGGATTCTGTGGATAGATCTTTTTGAAACTTCTCATGTACGTAAAAAGAGCAAAGTAAGAAAAGTTCAAAACTAAAATAAAAATTATAATGGGTCACCACACTCGTTTCGGAGATAATGGCGGTAGACTGGGGCCCATTTTGGTCATTTTTTGTGACAAAAATTGTCGGAATTTGAAACATAAAACGCTATTTATTCTATTTTTTCCCGATAACAAACTTTTTATCAAGCATTTGCAAAAGAAAGGCAACTTCCTAACAAACATTTTATATTTGCCATGTTTTACTCAAGAAAATCCTTTTTTTTGTACGTGCGGGACTGGTAAATAGTTCCCTATAAGATCATCGAAACAAACTTTAACATTTTTTGGTTCTCTGGTATCTCTAGAATCGATGTAAAGCTAATTATGACCAGTTTAATTCGTAATTCTTGGCCAAAACTCTATAGCTAATTTATGTGACGCATTATAGTTCCAAAAATCGACACTAAAACGAAGCTGATTGGAACGCGAAAAAATCATGACATTAACGAAAAATCTTGATTTCTCGTGAACCCTGGTATAAATTCAGGGTTTTTTTGCTGAGTTGATGTGCTTGTCTTGTGAATGCATAAATTTTCCATGATTTTCAAATCGGTAAATAATAAAAGCTAAAAAACGAGATTATGTGAATTTTACTTACAACGACTGGGTCCGGAACCACCTTAAGTGGGTACGTAAATAAGTAAGTAAATGGGCGAGTAAGTGAGTAAGTAAGTAAGTTAGTAAGTAAAAAAATGAGGGAGTAAGTAAGTAAAGTAAGTAAAGTAAGTGAGTAAGTGAGTAAGTAAGTAAGTAAATGGGCGAGTAAGTAAGTAAGTTAGTAAGTAAATAAATGAGCGAGTAAGTAAGTAAAGTAAGTAAAGTAAGTGAGTAAGTAAGTAAATAGGCGAGTAAGTAAGTAAGTTAGTAAGTAAATAAATGGGCGAGTAAGTAAGTAAAGTAAGTAAAGTAAGTGAGTAAGTAAGTAAATGGGCGAGTAAGTAAGTAAGTTAGTAAGTAAAAAATGAGCGAGTAAGTAAGTAAAGTAAGTAAGTAAGTAAGTAAGTAAATGGGCGAGTAAGTAAGTAAGTAAGTAAATGGGCGAGTAAGTAAGTAAGTAAGTAAATGGGCGAGTAAGTAAGTAAGTAAATAAATGAGCGAGTTAGTAAGTAAAGTAAGTGAGTAAGTAAGTAAATGGGCGAGTAAGTAATTAAGTAAGTAAATGGGCGAGTAAGTAAGTAAGTAAGTAAATGGGTTAGTAAGTAAGTAAGTAAGTAAATGCGCGAGTAAGTAAGTAAATAAGCGAGTAAGTAATTCATTAAAAGATGGAGTAAGTAAATAAGCAGGTAAGTAAGAAAGGTACATACTTGATAAGTATAATTATCATGATAATACCACCAATGCCTATCATCACAGCTAGACATATCATAGCTCCCACCACTGCAGAAAGACCTTCATTAGCTGCTGTTCGTTTAGCAGTACTTGGACGACCGTACAGCTGGATGTGCCATTTCTGGTATTTACCATCAATTGATTTTTTCTTGTCTTCGCCACCTAGTATTCTAATTAAATAAATGTGATATTTTTAAGAGTCTTAATGAATTCCCCGCTGACCACAATAACTTTCATATCTCACCTAACATTGTCTTCATAACTCCTTTCTTTTGTACTATTAGTGTCAACCACATTGAACAGCACCAAAGTACTAAAAACAAAAACATTGACGAATATTAAATGATGATGTAGCATATGTACAGGGGAGAAAAGAAAGGGGAGGTGTGCAGGCTAATGATGATGACAACCAATGATGACATCGATAGAACATATGTACACGACAAGTGATCATATTTTAAGAAAGCCCTTATTGGAATATTTGACCAGAGAAAGTTTGGCCAATGTCTTCTCGGCAGGCTAGTTCTTTCTCTCTCCTTTATTGATTGGGATTCAGTCTGAGGGAAGGAAGCTATAAGACAAGGTTTTTAAGTTCCCAGTCTGCATTTGTCACTCTTCTTTGAATTAGGATATTTTAAAAAGATTCGTAAACACTTGTTGTTGTTGATAAAACAGTACATGATAAAGATATCGTGTGACAATTACAACAATATGTCAACCAAGCACACTATCAGCGATAAGACAATATATATAACAAAGGACGATGATATCTGAAAGCGTTGGCATTATCAAGTATTTAAACGATTCGGTAAGAAAACTTACGTATTAATGTTGTTTCCTGGTCTGACACTTTTAATGAAAGCCTTTCCATTGGTTAAATCATCAAGAGCTCTAAACAAAATAGTCACAAACATGGTTATATCTTTATAAATAGAAAACAAATAAATCATTGTTTTGCCACTGGCTAATACTAAATGTTTGACACACTTACTACAACTGTTCATGAAATACTATAGCACACAACACTGCTTGCATGTTGATTTTAGCTGAGGGATGAACACGGCAGAATATACTCAACACATCAAACAAACTCAACTCCCACATACAATCCATGCGCGAGCTTGGGACTCAAACTTGGACCACAGCGGTGAGAGGCTATTTGCAGCAACAACAAGCGGTTGGCTAGTTAGATAGAGTGCCTGTATAGCGTACGGGAGGACCTTTAATACCAATTTACATAAGAGCCTAATACAATGCTACAGGCAATTCGATAAAGTCTAGAAATATGTTACGTCTAAAATTTTATTTCACAGATACCTTTGAAATTCCTGTAGATTTTGTAATATGTATTGCTGATTAACCCCTGCAGTGATAGATACACTATGACTCGCTTGTAGGACAAGCACCTGTAAGAGGACATGACATTAGCAAACACACCACTTAAGAGACTGTCTTTGTAAGAACCTCATGACCCCCAGAGATTGAAAAATAGAATTCTTTCAAACTTTGTGTGTAGAATGCCTTTCATATGGGCACTTTGAAAAACGGGTTCATAATGAGTCTCGTTAAATTTTCGCTTAGTTTCAGGGGGGGTCAAGTTGAAGGCCTAAATTAGGCTTTTGGCCACTTCTTGTTATTAAAGTTTGACTGATGTTTGAACCTCTGTATCTTTATGAACATTTCGTATAAAACTTATTCCTTTCAGATATTAATAGATGTACATCTCGCTAATAATGTGGCACTCTCAAAATTTTGAAATCATTTATTTAATTAGAAAGAAAATAACTTAACGACACGCAAAAAATAAGGTTTCGCAGTTAGCTAAAATATGATCAAATACAAAAAATCACAACTCAAAAGTAGATCGTCGCACGGCTATGAAATTATTGTGGTAGAAAGATGAAAGATTGGTCTTTCATGAGATACAAAAACATTTTGCGGCCAGCAAGTTTTTGGCATACTATAGGTCGACGAAAATTCCATATTTTCGAGTTTTGACATATTAAGTCATCCCGAATGTCGACATTTCGGTATAAGTTTTGCATGAAATGGCTTTATTTCATAGTTTAACTTGACCTCTGGACAGTCTAAGACTTTATTTTCACTTTAAATGTTATCAAGCATGTTTTTGAGAAGAGTTTAGCAATCTCACATGCATGCTGTTATAGATCGAATTGTCACTCGATGATCTGAGTAAAAATACAGCAATCCGTTCGCTCACTAATACATCACGATAGACTAATTTTAGCAAGTAAAAACATCATTTTATGGGTAAGTTACTCTAGTTTGCATTCATTTGGATGTTGTTATTTTTTTCGAACAAAATACACTAAACAAAACCGACCTTTATGTTGACTCACTGAACTGGCAGCCGTCAGCAAAACGTGAATGGTTTCGTCGATATTCTTTGGTTTCAGTCCTTAGCTTTTCTCCTATTATAGGCTTTGAACAGTATTTTATGGTAGAAAGTCACTCTTGCTTATTCACGTAGGGTAAGTTCAATAAAAAGCAATAATATTTACTCGAAGAATGTCTCGTTCAGTTATATTTTAACATCAAAAGCCGCTGACCAGCTAAACAATGATTCCGGGCGAAATTTCGTTGACGCTGAAATCCCAACCTTAGAACAGAAAAAAAAACTACCACTGTGGATCAGCAAATTGCAAGAACTTTTGCTAGGTTTCCACAATTTGCCAAGACTGTGTCTATGTCGAGGACAAACCCACCAATTTGAAACTTCCTCCGATATATTAAACTTTCCTGACCTAGCCAAGATCAGCTGATATTCTAATAACTCTTCCCGTGAAAAATGGAAGGTTAGCAGATGGCTTTTTATGTCATCTGTACATATTAGTAGTTTAACAAAAGATGATTTCCACAATTCTCGTCGGCATGAAAACTAACAGCTTTCAAAAACGACATTTTGCATGTGCGTTTGACAGCTCAATTTGTTTTGCTGGTCAGCGGCTTTTGGTGTTAGAATATCTACTGTACGAGACATTCGTGGAGCAAATAATGTTGCTTTTTATTGAGCTGGTCCTAAATATATTAACAAGAGTGACCTTTTACTATAAAACACCGTTCAAAGCCTATACTAGGAGAAAAACTATAGACTGAAACCAAAGAATATTGACCAAACGATGCACTTTTGATAACGGCTGCCAGTTCAGTGAGTCAACATAAAGGTCGGTTTTGTTTAGTGTATTTTGTTCGAAAAAAATAACAACATCCAAATGAATGCAAACTAGAGTAACTTACCCATAAAATGATGTTTTTACTTGCTAAAATTAGTCTATCGTGATGTATTAGTGAGCGAACGGATTGCTGTATTTTTACTCAGATCATCGAGTGACAATTCGATCTATAACAGCATGCATGTGAGATTGCTAAACTCTTCTCAAAAACATGCTTGATAACATTTAAAGTGAAAATAAAGTCTTAGACTGTCCAGAGGTCAAGTTAAACTATGAAATAAAGCCATTTCATGCAAAACTTATACCGAAATGTCGACATTCGGGATGACTTAATATGTCAAAACTCGAAAATATGGAATTTTCGTCGACCTATAGTATGCCAAAAACTTGCTGGCCGCAAAATGTTTTTGTATCTCATGAAAGACCAATCTTTCATCTTTCTACCACAATAATTTCATAGCCGTGCGACGATCTACTTTTGAGT
Organism: Metridium senile; assembly: GCA_949775045.1. Lineage (NCBI taxonomy): Eukaryota > Metazoa > Cnidaria > Anthozoa > Actiniaria > Metridiidae > Metridium > Metridium senile. Next base: position 3,514,395 of record OX459106.1, read on the forward strand.
TGTGATTTTTTGTATTTGATCATATTTTAGCTAACTGCGAAACCTCATTTTTTGCGTGTCGTTAAGTTATTTTCTTTCTAATTAAATAAATGATTTCAAAATTTTGAGAGTGCCACATTATTAGCGAGATGTACATCTATTAATATCTGAAAGGAATAAGTTTTATACGAAATGTTCATAAAGATACAGAGGTTCAAACATCAGTCAAACTTTAATAACAAGAAGTGGCCAAAAGCCTAATTTAGGCCTTCAACTTGACCCCCCCTGAAACTAAGCCAAAATTTAACGAGACTCATTATGAACCCGTTTTTCAAAGTACCCATATGAAAGGCATTCTACACACAAAGTTTGAAAGAATTCTATTTTTCAATCTCTGGGGGTCATGAGGTTCTTACAGAGACTGTCTCTTAAACCTCCTTTACTAAATCATCTACAAAACCATTGGAGCGCGACGTGAATATTAAATTTTACATTTTTAGAAAGAACAATTCACCAACCTCCTCCATCTCAGCAATAACATTAAAGTTTATAAATGAAATGAAATTTGCGAAGATCAACCAACATTGGTATGGGGAAAGGATTTAGATTAAAAAACGTTTGTACTTTAAGCAAAGTATTGATGTTTACATCATTTTTGCGCCTGATTGAAGCCCTGACGTAATAATACAGAGACTATATCGATACTTACATAGACATCAGCGTCTGAGTCAGATACTTTGGGAGGCGATGCTCGGTCGTTAGCTTTTACAGTAAGTTTGTACGTTCTGCCTTCTTTTTCAGCGAATGAATTGGCAGTCTTTAAGGCGCCGGTGTGTGCATCCATGAAAAACTGACCATTACCATCATTGAGGCTATACAAAATCTCTCCATTACTACCACTATCACCATCTTCTGCCTGCAGTGCATAATGTTGTAATTAAATTAATTCAATTCAATTCAATTCAATTGTATTCAGTACCATGAGTTACAAAGTGCATAATATATATTGGGTAGAATTTTACAAATTTTTGGGTACAGGCTACATTTATTATAATAGATTGCAATAGAATTGTCCCCGATTAGAGATTGTTCGGGTGATTATCGATGATGATGTTTAGTTTTTTACTTACAGAGACACTTAACACCAGACTATTGTCAGATGTGTCCTTGTAGATGCCTGTCCACAAAAAACATACTATTAGTCATTAATATGGCATGCGTTACCTGACCAAAAATATATAGTAAATGCAGCTAGAGCTCCACAATGTTTTACCACTTTACCTTAGTCTCAATTTGAATAGATCAAAAGACCTTCTTGGCTTAAGCGATGCTACATGTATGTATGTTTCTACTCAATTCAAGTATTTTAGAAATAAGATTCTTTTCTACTTCGTAATTGTTTAGAAAGTTATGGACCACATGTTCTTATTCACAGATGTTTTGAGTTGGATAGAAACGTACATAGCAACACGTTAGACAACTAGGTCTACAGACAACCGGGAAAGCCAAAAAGCGTTCAAACAGTCCGACATGTGGGCGGTGTATAAAATACTCGAGACTTGAATTTAGCGAAACACATAGTTTTGCAAACGATGCTTAAAAAGCATTAAATGTTTATATTTTCCATTTTGTTTTGTAAATTTATTGTAAATATCACTTACCACCAATGTAAGTCGTAGACTTAAAAACTGGTTTATGGTTATTAACGGGAACGGCAAGCACCGACACAAACACAACACTGATGGTAGAACGTGGTGACGTGCCATTATCCATGGCAACTACAGCAATCTAAAAGCAATCAAAGTTGTTGTTGTATCAGAAACAAATTAGGAAGATATGATTGAAGCACAGATACATGAGAAAAATACCATATGCCCTTGCGTTTCCATTTACAGTGTTCAAATTTACCTAAGAGATTAATATCAACCTGGGATCCAAACAGTTGCCCTATACGACTTTGTCCGGCTGCGTATCCAGCGTGGTTGGTCCTTGTGGTGTAGTGGTAACACGTCAGACTAGAAAGCCGAAACCGTGGGGTTCAATTCCCGCCAAGGGTATATGATATTTTTCTCATGTATCTGTATTTCACTTATACACCAAACGCATTTTAATTCATTATGATTGAAGCAAATAAGGCTGTAAAATGGTATTTATATGCTAATTACCATAGAAGACACCTTACCGAGTACGTAGGCTTGTTTTTATGACTTAACGTCTTTAACGTGGAGATAACACCTGTGCTAGAGTCAATTTTAAAATGACCTTCAGCACCAGATAGTATGGTATACGATATCTTGGCATTTTGACCTTGGTCAGCATCAGTTGCAACAATTGTCATGACTTGTGATCCTATATCTCTATCCTAGTGATAAACATAGAAAGATTGATTATAGAAAGTACAATAATAGAAAAATAAAGAAAGTTTACGTCACATAGTAAGCTTGATCAAAACTGATTTGCAACATGGTAAAACAACGGCTGGCATCGGAGTGTAATGCGGAAGGCCGGGGTTCACGTCCCGGCTGGACCAATCTCCAAACACTTAGGGACTTAAAATAATTGAATAAATGTATTGCAGAATGTACTAACTTTGTAATTTCTATACGCAATTTGTCAGACCTCACGTCTTCTCGGGTAAGTAAGTTAAACAGCAGGTTTCCACATTACACTGATTAACATCAATTGGAGGGGGACATAAACGAACCGCTGAGGACGTACCAAACCTTTCTTGGCCCTAACCACCCTCAGTGACTGGTTCATAATTATAAACACTGTCTATAACCCTAATGATTGTAAACCGTTATAGGTCGGAAACAATAATAAGTATGTGTCGTGGTAGTAATCTGTTTATGGTGAAATATGAGCCACAAGATTTCTATGAACGCAAAGAGCTCGGGAGTAGCTAGGCACTCATTTTAGGCATTATACCCACCTCATTTACATTGACATTCATGATAGTTGGTGTCATTACTGGAGAGTTGTCATTGACATCTTCAACAGTAATGGTGATATTCGTTGAGTTGCTGCTTTCAGGTGACCCGCCGTCATATGCTTTCACTATGATCACGTGACTGCTTGCTTGCTCACGGTCTAAACCACTCGATAAGGTTATTTGTCCTGTGCTGTTATCAATAGAAAACAGGCCTAAAAACATGAAAAAATAGTAACTTGTTAGTTTCATAACTTTACATTTCATTAGTTTCCCGTATGTATGAATTATTGAATCATGGCTTGCAACAGGAAGCCCAATCTGTAAAGAGTCTAAGTATACTATAAGTGCATTTCACCAAAGGTCACAGCTATTCACTTGGCAGTATTAACTGTTATAAAAAAACCGTTTTATTTCGCATTTTTACGAATGTAATTCACCTACATCCTCGTAGTTGTCAGTGCAGAGTTGGATTTTTTCAAAACATAAATCTTATAAGATGGGTGATGTATTTTAATAATAATGCATATTTGCGTATTTTATTCTTATATCATTATATTGTCTCATTATAAGTCTCATGACAAACCAATGAAAAGTATAAATAGACTTTCTATTTTAACGTATTGCACATTTGGTGTTTGAACTGATTCACGATCTTCTGGGCCACTAGTTTTATGCTTTTCACGAGGCAAACTTTCTCGGAAAGGATGTGTGTTGAATTAAATGGATGTACCTTGGTTGTTGGTGATGATGTATTTGACAGTACCATTAAGCCCTTGATCTGGGTCCAGAGCTAATACTTTCACGACATTACTACCAATAGATAGGTCTTCTTTTAAAGTGACGTCATATGAAGAAGATTGAAAGGTAGGCGTGTTGTCGTTGATGTCATCAACTTTAATATTTACCTGAAAAGCAAGAGTAGAAAATATGACAAACCAGCCAACAAACTAACAAATGAACAAATAAAAAACAAACAAACCAGCCAACAAACTAACAAATGAACAAATAAAAAACAAACAAACTAGCCAACAAACTAACAAATGAACAAATAAAAACAAACAAACCTGCCAACAAACTAACAAATGAACAAATAAAAACAAACAAACCAGCCAACAAACTAACAAATGAACAAATAAAAAACAAACGAACCAGCCAACAAACTAACAAATGAACAAATAAAAAACAACGTACTAACAAATGAACAAATAAAAAACAAACAAACCAGCCAACAAACTAACAAATGAACAAAGAAAAAACAAACAAACCAGCCAACAAACTTACAAATGAACAAAGAAAAAACAAACAAACCAGCCAACAAACTTATAAATGAGCAAAGAAAAAACAAACAAACCAGCCAACAAACTTACAAATGAACAAAGAAAAAACAAACAAACCAGCCAACAAACTTACAAATGAACAAAGAAAAAACAAACAAACCAGCCAACAAACTAACAAATGAACAAAGAAAAAACAAACAAACCAGCCAACAAACTAACAAATGAACAAAGAAAAAACAAACAAACCAGCCAACAAACTAACAAATGAACAAAGAAAAAACAAACAAACCAGCCAACAAACTAACAAATGAACAAATAAAAAACAAACAAACCAGCCAACAAACTAACAAATGAACAAAGAAAAAACAAACAAACCAGCCAACAAACTAACAAATGAACAAAGAAAAAACAAACAAACCAGCCAACAAACTAACAAATGAACAAATAAAAAACAAACAAACCAGCCAACAAACTAACAAATGAACAAAGAAAAAACAAACAAACCAGCCAACAAACTAACAAATGAACAAAGAAAAAACAACGTACTAACAAATGAACAAATAAAAAACAAACAAACCAGCCAACAAACTAACAAATGAACAAAGAAAAAACAAACAAACCAGCCAACAAACTAACAAACTAACAAATGAACAAATAAAAAACAAACAAACCAGCCAACAAACTAACAAATGAACAAAGAAAAAACAAACAAACCAGCCAACAAACTAACAAATGAACAAAGAAAAAACAAACAAACCAGCCAACAAACTAACAAATGAACAAATAAAAAACAAACAAACCAGCCAACAAACTAACAAATGAACAAATAAAAAACAACGTACTAACAAATGAACAAATAAAAAACAAACAAACCAGCCAACAAACTAACAAATGAACAAAGAAAAAACAAACAAACCAGCCAACAAACTAACAAATGAACAAATAAAAAACAAACAAACCAGCCAACAAACTAACAAATGAACAAAGAAAAAACAAACAAACCAGCCAACAAACTAACAAATGAACAAATAAAAAACAAACAAACCAGCCAACAAACTAACAAATGAACAAAGAAAAAACAAACAAACCAGCCAACAAACTAACAAATGAACAAATAAAAAACAAACAAACCAGCCAACAAACTAACAAATGAACAAAGAAAAAACAAACAAACCAGCCAACAAACTAACAAATGAACAAGAAAGAAAGAACACATAAACAAACAGGGATTGGCTAATCATCGAGTTAGAGGTTGAGTTGAGTTTGAGTTGAGTTTGAGTTGAGTTTGAGTTAACATTGAGTTAGCTTTGAGTTAACTTTGAGTTAACTAAAATATGAAATACCAACTTTAAATATCAATATAATTTTAATATAGGCAATAAAACTGTAAAAAAAATACCTATAAACTTACATATTCAAAAACGAATAAAAAACTGCATTATTTCACGTAGTCAAATTATAACAACTTTACCTTATATCCTAGCAAATGTAGACAGTTTCTTTCAATGTCACTTCTAGTTAGATTAATTCTTAGTACAATTTCACTTAATACTAGTAAGTTTGACTCTAAATAAATGTAAATAACTATAAAAAAAATACAGACAGGCCGATAGTCTGGCCGCCATGTTTTTTTCAACACAGGGATCCGAATCATTTTCCGTGTGTTACAACACAGGAAGCCCGTTTTTTGGAAAAACGAAAACGAAAAATTGAAGATTTTTGTTTTTTGTCCTGAAAAGCGGGGATTGTTTTAATGTTCCGAAATTCTACATTACGATAAATAGGAAATTTCCAATACTTTTTTGATGCGGCCAGGAGACTCTACCTCAACGAGGAACTTTCACATGACACGCGTGGATCTACGCATGCTCGTTTTTTGTCAGCGGTTCATTTTGGACGTCCGTGTCTTGTATGTAAGTATTGCATGAATTCATTCTGCTTTAATGGTATTCCCTAATTGTTAAGCATTCAACTAATTGCTGTTTTAATTTCAAATCAATTTCGAGGTAAGTGCTGTTTTAAAACTTAATGAGAAAACTATTTTTATTTCGCGCTTAAATTTCGTATTTCGTCTGCAATTTTTTTTATTACGTTTTCTTGACACAAAAAACAGACACAATATTCTCTGTAAATTAGCTCAGTTGTCCCTTGATGCCGGTCTATTCTATCTTATATGTTATTCTGAATAGCGATTAAAAGGGAAAGGAAGAAGTTATGAAACAAACTGTTATTCTGACGATAATATAGCCTGCAAAACAGGCGTTCTTTCGGGTTTTTGGGAATAATCGGGTTTTGGGCTTATAACAAAGAAAACCGTGTCAAGTGTGAAATAAGTAGCTATACATATCATGTGTTGACTAAACGTTTTGAAGTTGCAATTTAAAGCTTAACTTTAAAATACCCTGCCACTTTATGAATATGATTAAAATCTATTGAGTTTTGCATTGTTCTCAAAAGGTCTGACATGATTGCTATTGTGGCAGATGTGGCCGGGTATGCCGTAACCAGTTGGTAGCATGTTATTGTCTTTGAGATTAGATTTTCTGTCCATCGTTTTAAAATTATTCATTTATTATAAAATAAATAATAAATTAAAACTGCAACAATAACATAACATGGCATTTATCTCATGATATATTTTATTCGCTTATTTATTATTTATTATTATTCAAATTCAATTATATATGCACCTTTGACCAATAGCTTTATAAAAAGAGAAACATAATATTTTTCCTTTGTTGCTTGGGGAGCCCTGTGTTAAAGATCATGGCGAGTCTCGGCCAGTATGAATGTATATGTTGATGGGTTTTTTTTACATTTATCAGTGTGGAGTCAACCCAGCAAGTATTGTGTAAAATTGTGCTGAAAACGGATTTAACTAAATATACGATTGCAAGAAACTAACAAAATTTGCGTGGATATAAGGGAAAGCCGTTTTATTTCAACTATACATGAAATGCTACTTATGAGTCTATCGCTGATGAGTCTATCGCAAGGAAGATAGTGACATGCAACACAACTTCCATACATTTGAAGATGGTGTAAGTTTAAGTTTATGGTGTAAGTTCTGACAATATATTTTTATTGATTTTTAATATATATATTTTATATATTTTGTTGAGGTTGACTCTCCTGGCCGCATCAAAAATGTATTGGAAATTTCTTATTTATCTTAATGTAGAATTAAAACAATCCCCGCTTTTCAGGACAAAAAAACAAAAATCTTTAATTTTTCGTTTTCGTTTTTCCCCAAAAAATGGGCTTCCTGTGTTGTAACACACGGCAAATGAATGGGATCCCTGTGTTGAAAAAAACATGGCGGCCAGACTATCGGCCAGTCTGTATTTTTTTTATAGTTATTTACATTTATTTAGAGTCAAACTTACAAGTATTAAGTGAAAATGTGCTAAAAATAAATCTAACTAGAAGTGACATTGAAAGAAACTGTCTACATTTGCTAGGATATAAGGTAAAGTTGTTATAATTTGACTACGTGAAATAATGCAGTTTTTTATTCGTTTTTGAATAAGTAAGTGTATAGGTCTTTTTTTTACAGTTTTATTGCATATATTAAAATTATATTGATATTTAAAGTTGATATTTCATATTTTACTTTACTCAAAGCTAACTCAAAGCTAACTCAAAGCTAACTCAATGTTAACTCAAACTCAACTCAAACTCAACTCAACCTCTAACTCGATGATTATCCTATCTCTTTATCCTATCTCAAACAAACAAACAAACAAACAAACAAACAAACAAACAAACAAACAAACAAACGAACTAACTAAGAAACAAACGAGCAAGCAAGCAAACAAAGGAAACGAACGAAATAAACGAGCGATCAAAGGAAAGATAAAGCAAACAAACAAACAAACAAGCGAAAACACGACCATAAACAAACCACGCAAACAAACGAATGAACAAACAAATGAACCAGCAAATGAACGACCAAACAAATGAACCAACACATCAACGAACAAATGAACCACCAAAAAACATTTGTAAATAGCCCATACCGTTGCCATTCCTTGTACTACACCACCGTTCGTCAGCTTGATAACAAGTGAGTAGTCAGAACGAGTTTCTCGGTCCAATGGTATCGAACCAACCTTCAGGTTTGTTGTTTCAATTTCAAAATGGTTGCCATAGTTACCGGACTGAATGGAAAACGATGCTCCCGTTAAATTAAAGCTTGTTTCTGTGGTCTGAATATGAAATATATACAAAATATTTTAGTTGTTGATGAATCTTTTTTATCAATCATTGTTTTACCAACCAACAAGGAAATATTAGATTGTAACTGCATACTCAACCAAACAGTAAACCAGCTCCATATTGAAACAAAATCAATATGTTCAGCATTGTATTTTAATGTTACACGACCAATAATGCATTTGGGTGTAATATAATTGGGCTTAATCCGGGCCTAAGATCGCCGTTATTTTGGGCGATCTCGGACGATTTTAGTAAACTTAGCTATATTAAATTAGGCGGTCTTGGGCGATCTCAGGCGATCTTTGGTGATCTTTGGCAATCTTTGGCGATCTTGGGCGATTTTAAGCGATCTTAGGCGATCTCAGGGCCCGGAGTAGTCCTATACTTTTCAGTATGTAGTCTTCTATGCATTATTCAACCTTTATTCATATAGCTATTTAAGGTCATTGCTATTATTACCATACCGTTAAATCCATAACAACAGTGTTAGCTTGGCCTTCTACCATACTTGTTTGAAATTGTTTATTCAGTACAGCTACAACCGTCACATTAACCAGTGTAATAACAGAACCATGTTTCTTGGAAACTGCCTACAAGGAAGTTCAATAACAATATGCTACAGTCATATACAAAATAACTTGGGAATATTTGAAATATAAATTGCAAGCCAATGCTGGCTAATTTTGAGCGTAAAACATTGTTTTGAGGGAGTAGTTTGCCAAAGCTACATTGTTTTTAATGAATTTTTTTTTCACGATTCTAGCGAAAGGGGACGGTAAACAATTAGACAATACATGTCCCAATTTATGAATGTATGAATGTATATATATTGCTTTGTGTTGAAGCAAAATCTATCTTACCATAACAACAAGCATTTGACTGCCAATTTCAAGTCCTGCATTAACTGTAATCTGTCCTGTGTCGATGTTTATTGCATACAGGCTCCCTGGGTCAGAATCTGTCAATCACAAATCCATGTGATCAGTGGAATACGAACATCGTTGTAATAGTATGGTCAAGTCATAATTATAATATTGTGCTTTTATGATAATGCTTGGTATTGCTTGGTGCATGAAGATTATTTGATATATTATAAACTTAATGACTGGTCCCAAGGGAAACATTTAGTTTTATTTTCCCGAGAGTGACTATTATAAGGATGTCTATTTTATTGTCAACAAGGCCTTGTATTTCCTCACTAGAAAAAATGAAAAATCTTTTCTTCTTTGCTTCGGGCTCCATTTTAGTACACAAAGCTAAAACTCTTTGATTGTCCTTTAGGGACGTGCTTGTCTATGATTGGTCAAAAATATCACCCTACCACGTTTAGCACGTTCTGATCACGTGCGATGGGCACTTATATCCAGGTCGGGAATAAGTGATCACCTATTTCCCTGTCAGGATACAGCTGGATTTAATCAGTATGAAATGAGCACCTATCGACCAATGAGGTTGTTCGTTAAATCGATAAAATAGACAGCTATATAAAGGCCCATGCAAACGCACGCAACAACATCCAACATTGTTGGGCAAACATTGTTGTGAGTTTTTGCGCGATGTTGACGGGTGTGTGCAAACGCTCGCAACAAGTCCCACAAGTCCACTGGGACACAAATACCCACAATTCCCTACAAACCACTGCTTGTTGGGGCGCTATGTTGAATCATGGCTGACTATCTTGCTCATTGTTGAATTTCAAAGTAGTTTTTTAATGTTGATTTTTTTATATATATATATTTGTTTTTCTAAGCGATATATATTTTTCTTTTGAATTTCTTTTTCTTTTTTTTTTTGTTTTAAAATCATTTTTTAATTTTTCATTGTATTTTTTTATGGAAAAATTCCATATTAGTTAGGAAGTATGTAAAGGAAGTGCGTAAAAGAAATGCGTAAACGTAGCTAGTGCGTAAACGTAGTGCGTAAACGTAGTGCGTGAACGTAGTGCGTGAACGTAGTGCGTAAACGTAGTGCGTAAACGTAGTGCGTAAACGTAGTGCGTAAACGTAGTGCGTAAACGTAATGCGTAAACGTAGTGCGTAAACGTAATGCGTAAACGTAGTGCGTAAACGTAGTGCGTAAATGTAGTGCGTTTTTCCCAAGAAGGAAGGAAGATGAGACTGGAAGGAAGTGTCTGGAAGGAAGATGAGACGTCACAAAAGGTGGTATTATGAAATTTACACGTATGTGAAAGCATCGCATTCGAATTATCTTTCATCATTTACCTGGATGTATCTTGTACTCTATCGTTTCATTGAGAGAATCTAAATCCCTTGCTTGGACCTGAACTATTGGAGTATTCTGTATGAACGGAAATAGCATTATTTAGCTGCACAAAATGACATTGATACGGTTTGTCAGTTTTTTAGTGAATACGGGATATATAACAGAACATATACAGGAATAATTAACGCATGCGTACATGAAAAGGTGAAGCCTTGTTCCGGCGTAACCGAGCGAAAAGGATAGGCGAGGTAAAATGAAAAGGTAACCAAACAATCTTGATGACAACTATAGTGCCTGTGGTATAGGTGCTCTAAACACCATGCCAACCCTTACACTTGAGTCCTAATATAAACAAGAAATAGGAATATGTAAATGTAAAAAAACCTTACCACAGATGAGCCTTTAATAACTTGTCCTTTATATGTATTTTGTAGGAATTCCAACCCCAGATCATCGACGTTTAAAACGTTAATTGTAATGACACCAGAGGTTTCTGGGAACGGTGGTTGGGTGTTCTATAACATAATATTAAGATCACATATCATATTAACCGAGCAGCTATTTGAGATAAACAATGAACCTACTCCCATCCTCCTAATATTTCATATCGATAGATGGGGAATGCTAGCATCCTCCATGCTTCTCCCTAGATCTAGTCCCTCTAGTTACACTCAGTGTTATACAGGAAGCCTATGTTAGGAAAAATAGGGAAGTCCGATAACTTTATATTTGAAGTAACTACACCAAACGAGAGGCGTAGTGGTTTATTGGTTAGTGGATCGGCCTAAATGCGCTGTAACCTTGAGCAAGGTACTTTAATCTCTAGCCTGCGTAGCTGGCCCTGGGGGTAGGGAGAGGGGGAAAATAATCTCTCAGTGCCTCCTCTTTTGGATAACTAAGGACTTAAAACTGGACATCCCGTCTGCTTTCACTCTAATCATATGATAAGGTGGACTTGTAAGATCCTGCTGTGTTATTGTTGCTGGATTGTCTCCCGGTAACTTTTCTCGGAGTCTAACGCTAACACACGATTGTAAATTGCTTGACAGCAAATATGCGTCACCATGTAGCAATCCGTTAAGTCCTCCACACCAATGGTATAACTGAGATGTACTTTTCTATTTGTGTTCCAATGTGAACACGAGGCTAGGCAGTCAAGAACCATCCATATAGAAGGTCGCCATATTACGATTTTGTCTATAGTCTCTCATAAAATTCCCTTTCCTCTACCGTACTTACTTTAGCTGTGATGTTCAGAACATATTGCTTTACACCATTGTCATAATCCAAAGATTGATTGAGGATAATCTTTTCATTATCAAGTCGGAATGTACCAGCCTGCAATAACACCAAAATTGTGAACACTGACTTATGGATTATAACGGATTGCCTGTTAGATTTATGGGACACTTCTTGTTTTCTCGATCGTTTGTTTAAAGCATACTTACATAGTATTTTGATCATATAGTACTAATTAGTAATAATATGCCTTAAAATATACACCCTTTCCGAGAAACTTTGTCACCCGCGAAGCCGAAAGACTTCAAGCTAGTAGCGCAGAGGATTATGGGTTACCTATGTATACTTTATTAGAACGCAGGGATTTCATGGCCAAATTGCTACACTTCTCAATATGTTATTGAGAAATGTCAATTTTGACTTATCAAACAACAAGAAAGACGTTCCGAATGCACATTTAGTTTCTTAACTGATCCATGATCCTTTGCGTCACTAGTTTGTGTGCTTTTCACGGGTGTCAAACTTTCTCGGAAAGGGTGTATCTTCATCACTTCAGTGGAAGTTTTACAAGCCAACCATGCATGGTCAATAACAACGATCGAAGACAAAAATCCTAGCATATAATTAAGTGATTAAATACCTACTTACCTCGTTACCACTATTGATGGTTAAAACTGTTTGTGCGAATATCCCATCGTCCTTATCGTCAATCGTGACCGTGTATACTGTTGTACCAATCGGCTTATCCTATTTATCATAGGTAAAAACATGGAATCAATACTACATCAAAATGTCAGTTGCCTTTAAATACTGGAAGACTGAAACTATAGCACGCCATAGTTCGTATTATGTTTGTTTGAGTGGAGAAGGTGTATGCATGGGGAGGGGTGAACATGTGTATGTTTGCATTGCTCCAATAATACAGTATGTAATGTGGATATACAACACAGCCAGAATAACCTATAATAATTACAGATACATGAGATGGTTGGGGCGGGAAATGGCCCTGGCATCGGCTGGTCACATGACCGCAAAATATCCTGAAATTCCGGGTGTAATAAATTAGCATAAATTACGAATGATATACTCCAAGAAACGCCTGAGCCAGAGATTATATAACTATTTAGGCAAGTCAAATTTAATTGTTATTAAACATTGTTGCCTTCTTTAGATTTAAACTGCTTCAAAGTTACTTTATGTTGTAGATTTCAAATCATTTATCAAATATCAACAACGGCTGATCTGGTCGATCTAAACCATGTAACTTATCACTTGTGGCTTCTCATGGTAGTTTATGTGTCACGCAATAAATAAATTGTCAGGTAGATTGCAAAATAGTCTTTACTTTTACGTGAAATTTCGTACAAACAGATGTAGACTTTCGTCATTATGATAGATATAAAAATTAGAGACTGTCATCTCCCAATAACGAAAATCTTTACCAGCTGCTACTTGTCAAAACATATCACTCACACTTCTGGACAATACAATACAATACAATACAATACAATACAATACAATACAATATCTGTTTATTTAGTACCTTGCATATACATTTGTTAATTTAAATGTCAAAAATAAAAATGTTTACATGAATGCTACCTATAATAACCATTGGTTAGCCTAAGATAGGTAGCCGCATAAGTAGCCGGACAAAAGGTCAACTGTCTTTCAAAACCACATATACACATACGGCCTATTTCTACATAAAACTATTTTATGGAATATTTTTCTATCTCTTGTAACCAAAGAACCTCATTAATATTGTTTTCACTTTTATTTTGCAGCCATAGCTCTCTGAAATTTCCCATGACAGTTGACAAACATTATGGAAATGAATAAACCAATGAGCAAAGGCCATTTCCCGCCCCACCCAAAAGCGAAGGGAGAGGGCCCTGGGAACGAGGTTGCCGAAACCGTGCTCAATTCCCACCAAGCAAGTGCAGCAGAGTATCGTTCGCGTTGTATTCTGATATTTTTCTCATGTATCTGTATACTTATACATCAAACACATTTCAATTCATTATAATAATTACATAAACCTAATTCAAAAAAGGTTGACGGGGCGAACGGCGATTGGCGATTGCACGACCGAAAGGGACTGTGGTTAATACGAATTTCTTCTTAATATTCCATTCTAAATTACCTAAACACCGTTCAGCGATGACCTTAGATGGGTGTCTCGAAGGTTTTGCTGAACGGCGGAGGTATTGTTTGGGTAATTTAGAAACGAATAAGCCAGGAATTCGTATTACCCATAGTTCCTTTCGGTCGTGCAATCGCTAATCACCAATCGCCAATCGCCGTTGGCCCCGTCAACCATTTTTGAATTAGGTGTATATAAATCATGTTCATCATCATATATACACCCATTTTAAACATCTGAAAAGGACAGACGGACGGACAGACAGACAGACAGACAGACAGACAGACAGACAGACAGACAGACAGACAGACAGACAGACAGACAGACAGACAGACAGACAGACAGACAGACAGACAGACAGACTCACCTCTGCAATGTTCTCTGTATATGGTACATTTGTCATAATCGGAGGTTTGTTGTTAACGTCTGTAATAATTAGAAACGACTCCAACTCTGCCTGTTGAAAGAATATTGCAATGTCAACTGTTCGATTATTTACCTTTGAACAAATATAGTTATGAGAAATGACAATTAAGATGCAACTGATTAAGATGTAAGTACATAACCTTACCTTCTCATTGTTTGTGTTGGTAGCAAATACTTTGAACTTGCCATTAGTGATTGCCTAGAAAAAACATGGTATTATATTATCATATGAACGTATTTCCCGCTCGCGCGCCCCTATTAAAAACCATGCAGACAAGTCACGTGATGGGGCCGTACGTGTTTTGTTGAGCGGGCCGTAAAAATAAAAAATGAAAGGGTCATGTGATAAAATGCTTATTGACTGAGTTAGGTCGTCCCCCCCCCCCCCCCCCCCCCCCCCCCCCCCCCCCCCAAATAACGATTGACTGTTTTTCGAATTACCCACGTGACTTGTTCATTCTCTTACCCAGACCCTTCTCAGCTTCACTGATCAAAGGTTCTGGTCGGACACAAACCGGAAGACCCAGAATCTGGGTCGTCAGATATGCGCATGCTCAATATTTTCTAACTTCCGGTAACAGAATGGCGAATTTCAAGTTAATTCTCGCTGATGCGTTAACCAAAACTAAACGTAAAATTTGATCCTAAACTGGAAAAACAAATTGTTCTTATGGTTATAGTTATGTCAAGTGCTCGAACAAAGTAAATAAATTGGAGAGTTTGTTATCTGCTATTAGTCTTTCTGTTCTCAGATATTCCAACGCACCCAACGGTTATTTTGTCTGCTGCTAATTAATTACTCGCCAGCCAGTATTTCGCAACTAGCCGTTGGAATGTCTCAGAACTATTAAACTAGACTGAGATTAAAGACCATTATCCAACTGATGGATAGCAAATTTCCCAAATTATTATTATTATTTTTTCCGAATGTACGGCCTCATCGGTAAATCTAGCCTGAAACCCAGTAAATGCGATTAACCCTAAGGTACATTTCTAGTTGACAGTTGTCTCTAGCAACGTCAAAACAAAATCGTCGCAATTGCGTAGAAGGTGTGTATAATTATGCATGTAATTATCTCAACCAATCATATTGACGCTGGATTTGTGTCCAACGAGAGCCTTTGATTTTTCGTTAGAAAGCTGAGAAGGGTCTGGGTAAGAGAATGGTGACTTGTTCGGATGACCGAAATGATCATTTGACTTGCAGGATATGCAGCGCTGTTTACATCGGAAAACCTAGCTCCGTGATTTTGAACATTTGATCTTTCCAAGTAGAACCCCGCTTTTAAAAACAATTAACATCCAGAGAAGCCTTTCACATCACAATATGATTATATGACTTTGGTTAAATGTCGTGGGTCGTGGGTACAAAGTCGGGTTTCAAAAATAGTTCAAAATTAAAAATTAAAACTCACAGAAATATATATATATGTAGAAACGTGTAGAACCTCAAAAATTTCAAAATTTCCACAAGTTTGATGTATAAAACATGAAATAAAGTAAAATATTAATTCGTATTTATATATTTTTAAGTTATGTACACTGTTTTTGATTTTGTGATCGGCAATTGCGCTTTTTATGAAATTATATTATGAGTACAATAGTACTAGTAGACGCAGCGCATCAAACGGTTTGGATGTATTGGTGGAAATTGTTTTAGTTTTTTTTTTGTTTTTTTTTTTTAACCAAGAGGAGCATCGATCATCCCATACCGCTTGGACAAAGGCTTTTAGAAGTAAAGATTTCTTGCTATTATTTTGGTTCGAAGCAGCTCTAGGTTTAAGAAGAAAGACCGATGTAAAGATACCACTATAACTAATTTCTAGCTTTAAAAGTCGCACGTACCTCTCTATCAATCTTTTTCTTAACTGTAGTATTACCAGTGTCTGGGTTGATTTGGAACCATTTTTGGATGTTGCTGTCAAGGCTGTAGATTATGTTCAAACTTTGCGGGTCTTTTGCCGTAAATTTATAGTAAAATGTTCCTGCAAACAAAATATAACAAGTGGATAAAGAGAGAAGCTGTCAAACAATTGTGCATAAAGATATGACATGTTTTTTGTGCTACATCTTATCCATGCCATATAACAGATCAAAGTGATGTTAACTTACCTGGTGGAGAGTCATCAAGTATTGCGGCAGGAATTTGAGCAGCTGGCTCAAATGTTGGCTTAGCACCTGTGAGAATACAGAAAAGTAAATCATGATATACATACTTCCTATTTTAATATTTCTGAGTAAACAACAACACAAGAAAAACGAAGAGAGATGACTCCGCTCTTTAATTGTAACCACTTCAACAGTTGAAGTGGTTATTTCCAAGCGCGCAAAGAATGTTTCGTCAAAACAAACAGTTCCAAAATGGCGTCTCGAGCCAGCTACGATTTTGGTTATTTTTAGGCATTTGTGTTTTGTTTTTATCCTTTTTTATTGCTGATACAGTAGCAGGGAATGTTTGTTGTCCAAGTTAAATATAAATTGTTAATGTAAAGTTATGTTAAGGACGAAGTTATAGAGGTTTAACCTAAACTCGGAAAACAACTCTCTCGGACGACGTCATTTAAGAACTGTTGGCGATGCGACAAAAATGCTTCCGATTGGCTAATACTAGTCAGAGGTGCGCGCGAGAGATCACCTGGATGTGTTTCAAACAAATTAAATAGACAGAATGGTGAAGAGTAAACTTGAAAGCGTCTGGTACCCAGTCCCACTCTACCAATACAATCGAATTGCTCAATATTTATTGTACTGGCTTTTTTGCTTGCAGTGCCTTAATGTAAGTGCAGTTTTGTTTTCAATTTTCACATTGCTGATATTATAACCTAACAAATATTATATGTTTGGGTTTTGAAAGCTATATAAGATTCAATAGCAATATATATACTTATAATCCAACGATAATACTATACGAGTTCTTATTGGTCGAAACAGGTCAAGTGGTGCGTTTTCACAGGACGGGTATCAGCCAATATCCCCAAATTTCCGGTGATATCCGTCAAGTGAAAATTGACGGCCGCGGGTTTTTCAAAAAAACATGGAGCCCGAAAAAAACAGAAAAAAGGTTCGCTTCGGCAACAAAACGTTTTGATGTCTAATTTTTTTAGTATAAACCAACTAGTAGGTCAAACTCTGGCATATTTTGCACGGAAAATAACATTTCAATCGTTCTATTTTGACAAAATGACAGATAATCGAAAGTGAAAATATATACCGAGCGCGCGCGCGCTCAATGACGTGTGACGGCAAGTCAACATGTATTCAAAACACATCCAAATTCTCCACTGTTTTTGTCATTTTCTCCCTCAATACTTTTTTTTAACTTCTGAAAATAGCATAATTTTAGCGTTAACACTACTATATATTTTAGAATGACGGAGGAATTAAGAAAAGTTCAAGAACAGTTTTTTAATCTAGCTTTCTCAATCAAACTGAAGAAAATGTTTTGATTTTTGTTTGAGCACTAGGTGGGTTTCCGTGTCGGATTTTTTTGCGGGAAATTCGTCAGGTTATAAAACGAATAAAGCCACTTCTGGCTTAATTGTTATATCGAGGAATATTGTCCTCGGTTGAAAAGATGGTCCTCAAAATTTCTCAGTTGCCTTCAAAGCTACGCTTCTCGGCCGGATGTTCATTTTTCGTACCATCTTTTCAACAATATTCCTCGATATACCAATCGCCAGAAGTGGTTTATTCCTTAATTATACAGCTATTTAAAAAAACGTTGAATACTGAATAGTGAATTCCAAGATCAAAGAGCATTGTGGGTCTTATTAATTTGAAATAAAAAGAAATATACAGCGATATTTACTCCCACAACTAGCTCGTATATTGTTTTGAATGGAATTCACCAAGAATAAAATAACGGTTTATTATTTATTTTATTTTAAACAATACGACATGACCCAAAATGCACTTCGGCCTTGCAATGCACTATTCAGTATTCTAAGTTTTTTGAAATAGCTGTTTATATATTCTGTGACTCTCTCTTAAGATACATGTTTGTCTAATCCGCGGATATTAAATTATGTATGATTGTGATCGTCGCAGAATAGTAAGCAATTAAAGTAATATATTGCAACTAGACTTTAATCTTTCGTAACATTTGAGTAAAGCTACTGTTATGCTCATTGTAATCATTTTATTTCCAACAAATGGAAAATATAAAGTCCAATTATATTTTTTTGGTTTTACCTATGTCACGTTTATATATAGAAAAAGTTTCAAAACATCCTATCGATGGGAACTTATCGCATTAACATTAACTTGAATTATTGAATATTTCGTTATTGTTCTACACCTGATATCGATCATACATCAGTTAGTTGATTTTAAGATAATAGACCACATTACTTTCGCTGCATAGGCACTTTTAATGTCCTTCGCTTTAACGTTATAAATTTAAGATTGGATATATTTTAAACTAGTCTGAAGATTTTACTGACCTAATGTTTAAACACCGTACGATATTTTTTCAGGTTGACAATTACATGTTTTCAGTAGATTTGTTTTTTACATATAACAAAGAAGGATGTAATATCATTGTTGGGTTTATGATCATAGAGCATAACGGCTAAGACTGCTATAGGATGTATCGGTAAATCAGCTACGTTTTATGCGCCAGAGGAAATGTTTCTTAATCTCCCTAATTCTCGACTCTAACAATATTCAATAAATACATTGAATAAACGATGCTATTTGTCTGACTGAACGCTTTTCCAGGTATCTCTGCGTTCTTAGCATAGTGCTTAATAAATTATATTTAGAGTTTTATTTATTTCTACTTACCTTTATTATATACATTATTATTACATTTATATAATTATTAAAGGAACACGTCTTTTCACAACTTGTTTAATCTTCTGTTGGACTGGCTCGAAAACTATAGTTTCTCCAGTTCACCGGCACCTTTTCTGTTCTATTTAATTTATTTCCTTTTCGAAGTAATTATAATATTTATAATTATGTACTCTTTGTATTTAAACTATTTTCTTAGTGTGCAAAAGTTGAGTTGAGTTGAATTAGCTTCTATCAGTTCTATGACTTGGAACCCGAGATGAATTGAATATTTTCACTGAAGCCTCGTACACTAGCTGCTACTTGTTTTTCTTGTTTTTATAATATTCTAAACAAATTGGTTACTTCCATTATATGCTTTGCAAATGCGTGCTATTATATTTCAAGTCATTAGAATATGCATTCTATTATTTTAGAACGTTGCTTGGTGGGTGTGTTGTAGTCAAAACAATACTACAAGGTTCTTCTAAACCACAGTTGTGTGTTATATAATATATTTAGAATATTGTAAAGGCCCGGAAAACGGTTTCAACATTTGCTTCAACAACCGTTCGATTTTGTCGAATGGAAATGTTGAAGCCGTTTACCCCTTTCAA
This sequence comes from Metridium senile, assembly GCA_949775045.1. NCBI lineage: Eukaryota > Metazoa > Cnidaria > Anthozoa > Actiniaria > Metridiidae > Metridium > Metridium senile. The sequence continues at coordinate 3,534,225 of OX459106.1, forward strand.
CTTGTTGAAACGTATTGAATCGATGTTGAATTGATGTTGAAAGCGTTTAAAGGCACGGGCAAACGGCTTCAACATTACCAATCAACAAAATCGAACGGAAGTTGAAACAAATATTGCCTTAAGTTAAGGTTATTGTTTTTAAGTTTGAGTATGGGTTTTCCCACTTGTGTTCGGCTAGAAGATTGAGACATTTTAACTTCTTTTAAGAGTGTTTTTGTTATTTGCAGGCTTTCCTAAACTTGATGTCGTATTGTCAGTGAATTCTAAAAGAACGTCATGTGATCGAAATAGAAACCTATGATACAAAACCAGAGCAATTGTGTGACTGGAAAAAATATATATTTTCTTCTTTATCGAACAAACGGTTAGATCCTCGGCTCAACAAGGACTGTTGGATCTATGACAAAAGCAGCCGCGTCTTTTTATTAAGAGCCCGACAACTTCGCTAACACATAGCAACGTGATTTACAACGCAATCTATAGATTGTTTATCACAGAACTTCCTAATAAAAGTGACTAAGTACGAAATATACCGACTTTACACCGTTCCGATAACTATCCTGTAACATTCAAACAAACTTTTACACAAAAAATTCACAACCAGCAGATTTCAAGTATGTATATATTATATGATATCACAATCACTTCAGCTGGTAAAGTATTAAGCCATTTACCTAGTAAACATAAATTATATGGTTTACTTACCGAATGCAGTCGGCAGTAATAACACCATCACAACAAACATCCATACATGACCCTTCATTCTCAATCCGTCGACCAATCTGCAAGATATTTATTTACTCTTTTCGGAGAATGTAAAGAAGTCAGCAATATATTCCCACGATATAAAAGTCGCTATTGCCAAAATGTTGTTGATCCAACTAGTACCATTTGCGATTGTTTGAAGACTTAGTTCCCCTGATATTAGATTCGAAAGTGAAAACGAGTTGTTTCATGTATTAGGGTTCCATCTTTAGCGTATTTGTAATGTTATTAGGAGAATATTTGAAATTGCTTCCAGGTTCGATTCAAAATGATATGTTAATTTTTTTGTCTATAAAAACAGTCGGGTGTCAATAGAAAATGCAAATCGTCAACACTTGAGTGCCTTCAAATAGAATTGACATTGTGAAGTGATTGTTTTTAGTATATTGTACGCGGAACATGGGAAATAAGTGTCAGCCATTTTATTTTTTTTATTTTTCCGTGTTTTGTTTTATAAATCTTGCTTCCATTGGTTTAGTTTTTATTACCGTGAAACATTTGTTTTCGTGTTTTTAAGCTCTCTCTACATGACATGCGAGCAGCTTCCCGTGAAGGTTTTGTTATAAAATTCATATCTTGCTAGCTGTCAGCAATCAAGCGATCTCTTGCGTCATTCAATTAAACATGTTCGCTTTCACGAAAATAATGTACTCTATCTTTTGTAATTGATATAGTTTTGTTCTTTTTATTGTTTGTGTCATAAGCTGGTGAATATTCTTTTTCAATCGATATATAACCACGAAGGATATTTCCATTTCATGTTGAAGCAAAACTAACAAGGTCAATAAGCCTGCGGGGATTGAACACGGGTTCTACGACCACTGACATTAAGGTTGATAATTCCCGATCACAGTATTGAATATTTAGTCCCGATTAAACGGACCCAACTTGTTGGACCAACATTGTTGTGATACGGTTTTTTTGAACACGAGAACAAAAGAAATGTTGGATGATGTTTCATTCAACATCACGGTGTTTAACGGGCCCAACATGTTGGAGCAGCCATATTGGTCAAACATGTCGGGCTCTTTTATTTACGTTTATTTGATTATTTCATCCTTAATGTACGGTTTTCTTTTCCCCGATAGCATCGTCATCAGTGATATGCATCTGAACTCAAGGTTTATAATTCCCTACTGCCTGGACCAACAACCCCTAAATCCCGGGGGTTACCGGGCCCTTTAACCAAGTGTCAGGGGTGATCGGCGGACGTTTTCGCAAATGACCCATAAAAGGTACGCAAAAGAGAACTGTCAAATCCTGCCAAATGCTTTTAAGCAAGAACCCCAAAAAGTTATCTAAAATGTACGCTCAGGAAATATTTTCAACCCTGAAAGGAGCGCCGACCCCCCTACCACTTGGACAAAGAGGATACCTATAGTGATTCTCGCGTCTTTTGTAGATATATTACAGCATGTACCAGGAAAATGAAAAGCTTAAAATGGAAAAGTTCAACGTTCACCTGTCTTTTTCATTTATTTATTTTGTGTACTGAAAGGGTATACCAGATTTGTATCCCGAGTGGGATAATGAAAAACGTTTTTCTGGTTGTTTGGTATTCGTTAAAAAGTTTCATTCTCTATATATTTCCTTATATTTTTATTTGCCCTGATTGGGTAAAACCGCTAGATGCGCGCGGGCTCACAATGTTCGTGATTTCTAACCGTGTATATCGTGCTGATAAGGCCCCACAAGGCATGAATAATTATTAATTATATATTGTTTCTACTTCATTAGCGTTGTATCTCGAAGGTCCTGATGGAGAGAGTTACAAACGCCAGTTAATCTGCCCCTTTTGAAAGTTTCATCATTCAATAAAATTGAAGCTCGGCTAAACTGATGGGGGAAAATGCATACTGATGTCTTTTAAAACCGAGAAAATATCAACCGAAGCGTCCTAATAAGAGGTTAGGTCCTTACGGGAAAATAGGATTCCAAGGACTAATATTTTCCTGTGCAGAGCATGCGCAAATATTACATTTTTCATGTTTTGTTTTTATTTTGTTTCCGTTGGTTTAGTTTTTATTACAGTGAAACATTGTTGGTTTGCGTTTTTAAATTAAAATGAAGTTCAATCCATAGTTTTGGCGCACCAGTTCTAAAATCTGATTGGTTATATTTCAGTCAAATGTGAAAAGTGTGTACTCGACGTTGGTTGGACAAATCGCTTATTTTCACATGTAATTTTAATGTTAGAATCCTAAACTCACAGAAAGTCCTTTTGCAGCTTATATTCTCAGAGCCGCTGACCAACACAACACTAGAACTTCACACAGGATGCCCAATCCATTTCTTGTCGTCACGAAATAAAAACACAAAATCTGGTTATTTGTTTATCTTGTATCTTCACAGGCTTTTTAAAACTCAAAAAAGGGTTTGCAAACTGTTCAAGTCGAGTTACACCAAGAGCGCGTAACTCGAAAATATTGTTCGAGTTACGCGCATTTGTCAAAATGGGTGTGGTCTCTGCAAAATGAGCGTGTCCGAGCGTGTCCGAGCGCGTAACTCGAAAAGCGCGTATAACTCCAAAAGCGCGTAACTCCAAAAGCGCGTAACTCCAAAAGCGCGTTTCTTGTCGTCACGAAATAAAAACACAAAATCTGGTGATTTGTTTATCTTGTATCTTCACAGGCTTTGTAAAACTCAAAAAAGGGTTTGCAAACTGTTCAAGTCGAGTTACACCAAGAGCGCGTAACTCGAAAATATTGTTCGAGTTACGCGCATTTGTCAAAATGGGTGTGGTCTCTGCAAAATGAGCGTGTCCGAGCGCGTAACTCGAAAAGCGCGTAACTCGAAAAGCGCGTATAACTCCAAAAGCGCATAACTCGAAAAGCGCGTAACTCGAAAAGCGCGTAACTCCAAGCGGGCAACTCGAGTTTTTCCTTCCCTCATACAAAATATCACTTGAGCATGCAGAACCATCGTACAAAAAAACGAGGCACGTGCAAGTATAGCAGCAACAAGTAGCGACAACCAAACGACAGCAATAACAGCTAGATGGAATATAACTTCGAGTTGAGTCAACTCGAAGTTATATTCCATCTAGCTGTTATTGCTGTCGTGACAGTTGACCGCACAGAGAAACAGTTCCGCACGTTTAACCAAAATCATAACTAAAATCAACTCAATCTGCCTGAAACACTTTTCTACAATTGTCTACGTTGATTTAGAGACGATATTAATAGATGTTTAAACGGAATTCAGAGAGTAAATTACCTGATTACTTCGAAGTAGGTAGGGTGAATACAAGCAGGCGTTACTACCAGGTCGTTAGGGACTGAGAAAACACAGGTAGCCCAAGAAAACTTGTCAGTAACCACAGGCAGCCCGGGCTCTTGACTTTTAACTTATAAAAACAAGCGACTTTTTTAATTAATTAGCAACATTTCCCCTAATAAAAAACTAAAAACCTCACATACATTGATACGTTGATATCGAAGCGATTTGTGCCCATTCTCGTTCCCAGAGCCCACGGTCAACCGTCCTGCGGAAGGTTTCGCCCGAATCTCTTAAAAGTCAACCGATTTGTGATTGGATGAAAAAACACCGGAAGGTAGCAAAACCAAAAAACCGTTACTTACCCCACTCCGACACTGCTCAAAGGTGCACAGCTAAAGATTACGGTAAACTGCGGGAGACGTTTCGAGCGCTAATAAGGGTCTGTTTACGCAGATTAAAGACTACGGATGGTCACGGAGAAATTTTTGACAACTTGATGAACTTAAAAAAACTAGACGCTGTGAACTCGTTGGCTATATAGTTGACAGCGACCGCAGTGTCAGTTCTTACCAGGAATTATTCATCTGCTCCTTGTTACTCGGGCTCTCCAAAGGAAGCCCAAGTCTTAAAATGGGCTTTTGTGTTCTCATTTTTTTTGTCCTTCGGTCGCAAAACGCCGTCGTCATGCGTAGACTGGCCTATAAGAGCACATGGATATTTGATTCGTCGAAGGATTGATTTCTCGGTGGAAGTAATCGCAAATACTCTCATATTTTATGCGCTCACGCCACATGATTCGCAGTTGAATTACACTTACAGTGCGACTCGCCGTACCGTAGTCACCTACAAAAACATTTGATGAATTTTTGACATTATTTTGACATTTTTTCATCTCAATCGGACCAATTACAGACATCAAAGTATCTAAAGTCTCCGCCTTTGATCGATATTAACTCCGCCTCTCGATATAAACTCTGTCTCTCGATATAAACGTGTATCTGATTGGTTCGATTGAGATAAAAAAAATGTAAAAATAATGTAAAAAATTCATCAAATGTTTTTGTAAGTGACTACGGTACGGCGAGTTGCACTGTAAGTCTATGTCGAATGTTTTCGGAAAAGGTCACTGTGAATTTTACTAAAGATCACTCTGCCTCTCGATATAAACGTGTATCTGATTGGTTCGATTGAGATAAAAAAATGTAAAAATAATGTAAAAAATTCATCAAATGTTTTTGTAAGTGACTACGGTACGGCGAGTTGCACTGTAAGTCTATGTCGAATGTTTTCGGAAAAGGTCACTGTGAATTTTACTAAAGATCATGCTATTTACGGGCTAACTTAGCGAGCCAACTTATTATGATGGAATTTATCGAGAAATCTTCCGTACTATGCTATAAACAGAAGCTACTTTTTATCAGCTTGGGACACCAACTGTTTGACCTGTTTGAATGATTCTTCATGTCGCTGCCATAGGAGCGGTGCATTCTTTCTTATGTGTTAAACGGTGTAGAGGCTCGGACACTGTCGATAGACCTTTGAGGAATGTGGATAAATACTTGACCGCTCCAATGAGCCTTTTTACTGCTTCGACGTTGTGAGGTCTTTCCAGGTTTGTAATTTCATTCCTTTGTAAGCAGATGACCAATAAACGAAACATTGTTGCTTTTGTACACAAACTTGTTCTTGTATATGTTAGATTTGATGTTTCTGGTGCGGCATCTTTTCAGCAGGTTTCTTAGATTTTCGTTATGGTCCTTACTTGGGTCGTATCCTTGCCTAATACTAAGGATGTCGCCTGCAATCTTGAATGTACCTTTAGGTATCCCTCTAGGTTCTGATCAATCTTCTGTTGGAAGTACTACGGGGATGGAGTTATACCGAACGGCATTCGCAGCCAACGATATCCTCCCCACGGTGTTTTGAATGTGGTTAATTCGCTGGATTCTCAGTCGAGTTCAACTTGTAGAAAGCCGTCTTTTAAATCTAGTTTAGTAAATTCGCTAATGCAAACTAGATCTGACAGTATTTCTTCAATGACTGGTGTAATGGATTGATACACACCCAAACTCCTCCGTCTGTTTTTTCAACTACCACGAGGCTTGACACACACTCTGTCGGTGTTTCTTGTTTTGTGTTAACTTTTTTATAACTTTTAAGGATTCTGTTCTAGACGTTTTAGCTCTTCTTTTAGCTTGCCTCTTTTAGGTGGCACAATGACTGGTTGGAATCAGGGGTCTTTTCCTAGATACACCATGCCCAAAAAATCCCGCATGTTCCGCTGAAAATTACTTAGTACGCCGGATAAACGTATCAATACCCACCCAACATAAAACCCCCATCTTTGCAGACAACAGCCTTTAAAATAAAAAATTACTGGTAGCTTGCACGTTAGAAGAGTAGTATAAGAAAGTAAGAAAATATACGGGTATTAGATGATAAGTTAAATAGAAACATCATACTGCAGTATTACAGAAATATCGTAAGGGATACTAGGGGATTAGAGGCCAGTAATAGCGTAATAGCGTAATAGCGTAATAGCCGTACTAGGGTATTAGAGTGCTAGAGTAATAGCGTACTAGCGTAACAGCGTACTAGCGTACTAGAGTACTAGAGTAATAACGTAACAGCGTACTAGCGTACTAGCGTACTAGAGTACTAGAGTAATAGCGTAACAGCGTACTAGCGTACTAGCGTAATATCAGTACTAGGGTAATAGAGTAATAAGCGTACTAGCGTACTAGAGTACTAGAGTAGTAGCGTAACAGCGTACTAGCGTACTAGCGTAATAGCAGTACTAGGGTAATAGAGTAATAGCGTACTAGCGTACTAGCGTAATAGCAGTACTAGGGTAATAGAGTAATAGCGTAACAGCGTAACAGCGTACCGTAGCGTACTAGAGTACTAGAGTAATGGCGTAACAGCGTACTAGCGTACTAGCGTAATAGCAGTACTAGGGTAATAGAGTAATAGCGTACTAGAGTACTAGAGTAATAGCGTAACAGCGTACTAGCGTACTAGAGTACTAGAGTAATAGCGTAACAGCGTACTAGCGTAACAGCGTACTAGCGTAACAGCGTACTAGCGTACTAGAGTACTAGAGTACTAGAGTAATAGCGTAATAGCGTAACAGCGTACTAGCGTACTAGCGTAATATCAGTACTAGGGTAATAGAGTAATAAGCGTACTAGAGTACTAGAGTAGTAGCGTAACAGCGTACTAGCGTACTAGCGTAATAGCAGTACTAGGGTAATAGAGTAATAGCGTAACAGCGTAACAGCGTACTAGCGTACTAGAGTACTAGAGTACTAGAGTAATGGCGTAACAGCGTACTAGCGTAATAGCAGTACTAGGGTAATAGAGTAATAGCGTAACAGCGTAACAGCGTACTAGCGTACTAGAGTACTAGAGTACTAGAGTAATGGCGTAACAGCGTACTAGCGTACTAGCGTAATAGCAGTAATAGCGTACTAGAGTACTAGAGTAATAGCGTAACAGCGTACTAGCGTAACAGCATACTAGCGTACTAGAGTAATAGCGTAACAGCGTACTAGCGTAACAGCGTACTAGCGTAACAGCGTACTAGCGTAACAGCGTACTAGCGTAACAGCGTACTAGCGTAACAGCGTACTAGCGTAACAGCGTACTAGCGTAACAGCGTACTAGCGTACTAGAGTACTAGCGTAACAGCGTACTAGCGTAACAGCGTACTAGAGTAATAGCGTAACAGCGTACTAGCGTACTAGCGTAATAGCAGTACTAGGGTAATAGAGTAATAGCGTACTAGCGTACTAGCGTAATAGCAGTACTAGGGTAATAGAGTAATAGCGTAACAGCGTAACAGCGTACCGTAGCGTACTAGAGTACTAGAGTAATGGCGTAACAGCGTACTAGCGTACTAGCGTAATAGCAGTACTAGGGTAATAGAGTAATAGCGTACTAGAGTACTAGAGTAATAGCGTAACAGCGTACTAGCGTACTAGAGTACTAGAGTAATAGCGTAACAGCGTACTAGCGTAACAGCGTACTAGCGTAACAGCGTACTAGCGTACTAGAGTACTAGAGTACTAGAGTACTAGAGTAATAGCGTAACAGCGTACTAGCGTACTAGCGTAATATCAGTACTAGGGTAATAGAGTAATAAGCGTACTAGAGTACTAGAGTAGTAGCGTAACAGCGTACTAGCGTACTAGCGTAATAGCAGTACTAGGGTAATAGAGTAATAGCGTAACAGCGTAACAGCGTACTAGCGTACTAGAGTACTAGAGTACTAGAGTAATGGCGTAACAGCGTACTAGCGTAATAGCAGTACTAGGGTAATAGAGTAATAGCGTAACAGCGTAACAGCGTACTAGCGTACTAGAGTACTAGAGTACTAGAGTAATGGCGTAACAGCGTACTAGCGTACTAGCGTAATAGCAGTAATAGCGTACTAGAGTACTAGAGTAATAGCGTAACAGCGTACTAGCGTAACAGCATACTAGCGTACTAGAGTAATAGCGTAACAGCGTACTAGCGTAACAGCGTACTAGCGTAACAGCGTACTAGCGTAACAGCGTACTAGCGTAACAGCGTACTAGCGTAACAGCGTACTAGCGTAACAGCGTACTAGCGTAACAGCGTACTAGCGTACTAGAGTACTAGCGTAACAGCGTACTAGCGTAACAGCGTACTAGAGTAATAGCGTAACAGCGTACTAGCGTACTAGCGTAATAGCAGTACTAGGGTAATAGAGTAATAGCGTAACAGCGTAACAGCGTAACAGCGTACTAGAGTACTAGAGTACTAGAGTAATGGCGTAACAGCGTACTAGCGTAATAGCAGTACTAGGGTAATAGAGTAATAGCGTAACAGCGTATCGTATGTACAAACAGATAAAAGTTAACATTTTTTTGCTCGTTGTTTACTTAGCGCGTTTCTAGCTCATTTGCCAGTGTGACCCCCGGGGGGTGGGGGGGGGGGGGGGCGTCGGTACTCCTCTATATTTACTATACGGGTATGTGCCACCCGATAGGGTATGGTTTTTCGGCTTTTAGGTCTGGGGTAGGGTATCATTTTTTTACAATTTGTCTGGGATAAGGTATCTTTTTGACATTTTGTCTGTTGTGCATGTTGTTTTAGCCTGCTAGGCTACGTTTTCTGCCGGCACAGAAAACGATTTAAATTCAATTAAACAATTGGCAAATATAACCGTTTTTGCGTTTTTTTGCGTTTTTTTAGTCTGGGCCAGGGTGTACAATCTTAGGTTTAGTCTGTGATAGGGTATGTGAAATCAAAATTCTAGGTCTGGGATAGGGTCAGGGTTCTGAGGACGTGGCGGTACACCCACACCCAAGTTGGGGTGGTAGTACCCATCCCCCCGCCACCCCCCCCCCCCCCCCCCCTCCCCCCGGCCCCGGGGTGTGACCGATATTATAAAACACTCACTTTTAAAGGCACGCTTGCTTGTCTTACCTGTGCTAGGTAAACTTCTAGCCGTTAACTTCCAATTACTTTAGTTATTGTTAAATTGTAAAATTGCTCTCTTGCTCTTTTGTAGAGAGAAAAACCGTCAATTATAGAGACCTACGATAGATCAATTGTGTATGTTTACAAATCTTCTGAGTTCCGGAACGAGTTCAATTTGAGGACATTATATAACTACAGCACAAGCGCAATCAGCGCGCGAGAGTGATTTCACTGTCGTCAAGGGCGTGCAAACAAGTAGAATAAACAAAAATATATCATACATGAAATATCATTATCAACAATACAAGTTTTATTACTGTAAGTCGCTGAACTTACTCGCGTGATCCGATTGTCAATCGGTATTCCGTTTACCAAGCGCGGGTTGTAAGAACAAATATGTCGATTTAGAGCTTGACATTTTACACAAAACAGTACTCTAGTACGCTGTTACGCTAGTACGCTGTTACGCTATTACTCTAGTACTCTAGTATGCTGTTACGCTAGTGCGCTGTTACGCTATTACGCTAGTACGCTGTTACGCTAGTACGCTGTTACGCTATTACTCTAGTACTCTAGTACGCTAGTACGCTATTACTCTATTACCCTAGTACTGCTATTACGCTAGTACGCTAGTACGCTAGTACGCCGTTACGCTAGTACTCTAGTACGCTGTTACGCTAGTACGCTGTTACGCTAGTACGCTGTTACGCTAGTACGCTGTTACGCTATTACTCCAGTACGCTAGTACTCTAGTATGCTAGTACTCTAGTACGCTGTTACGCTGTTACACTATTACTCTAGTACGCTGTTACGCTAGTACGCTGTTACGCTAGTACTCTAGTACGCTAGTACGCTGTTACGCTAGTACGCTGTTACGCTAGTACGCTGTTACGCTATTACTCTAGTACGCTAGTACGCTGTTACGCTAGTACTCTAGTACGCTAGTACGCTGTTACGCTAGTACGCTGTTACGCTAGTACGCTGTTACGCTAGTACGCTGTTACGCTATTACTCTAGTACGCTAGTACGCTGTTACGCTATTACTCTAGTACTCTAGTACGCTAGTACTGCTATTACGCTAGTACGCTGTTACGCCATTACTCTAGTACTCTAGTACTCTAGTACGCTAGTACGCTGTTACGCTGTTACGCTATTACTCTATTACCCTAGTACTGCTATTACGCTAGTACGCTGTTACGCCATTACTCTAGTACTCTAGTACGCTAGTACGCTGTTACGCTGTTACGCTATTACTCTATTACCCTAGTACTGCTATTACGCTAGTACGCTAGTACGCTGTTACGCTATTACTCTAGTACGCTGTTACGCTAGTACGCTGTTACGCTAGTACTCTAGTACGCTAGTACGCTGTTACGCTAGTATGCTGTTACGCTAGTACGCTGTTACGCTAGTACGCTGTTACGCTAGTACGCTGTTACGCTAGTACGCTGTTACGCTATTACTCCAGTACGCTAGTACGTTGTTACGCTAGTACGCTGTTACGCCATTACTCTAGTACGCTAGTACGCTAGTACGCTAGTACGCTATTACTCTATTACCCTAGTACTGCTATTACGCTATTACGCTAGTACGCTGTTGCGCTATTACTCTAGTACGCTAGTACGCTGTTACTCTAGCACTCTATTACTCTAGTACGCAAATACGCAACTACTCTATTACCCCAGTACTGCTATTACGCTATTACGTTAGTACTGTCAGTATAAGTACTGTCAGTATATAATGTCAGTACACAATGTATAATATATTGTTTAAAAGGGACCATTTGTGGTAGTGATGGGGCAAAGACACCAATAGGGATATACACGATATGGAAACGACCACAGTACAACAAAATAGCATAGAACGTTAGCCGCCGTACCAAGGAAAAAAAACAAGAACAGCGCAAATAAAACAAGCACATGTTCCTAGATGTGATTTTCCTTCCATCTTTCTAAGACCTTCAAATACGTCATTCTACTGCTCAAACACCTCCTCTCGAGATTGGCGTGGCTTTAGGGGTGACTTTTAATATATTCTGTTTTTGTACTAGCTACGATAAGATTCATCTTTTGGGCTGCATTTGCTCCAATAAGGGGCGTATAATCACCGTCTACTATAACGAATTCTGCCCGGTATTTCTTGACTCTGACTACACTACACAAGACATTTGTAAAATAGCTTATTAGGATTCTTTCGCCAGTCAGGAGTAATATGACAAACAACCTACTAATATACACTATATTATACACTATAATTGCATTACCCAACTAGTTGATGTAAAAACTGCCAGATACGAAAAACCGCTAAACCACGTAAAAAACACCCTAGGGATGTGGCCAAAAAACCGTGGAAAGTTGCGGAAACGTAGTCCCCGACCTAATGCAGAATTACAGAACAACCTTCACTCTCCGGGGATTAGAGAGCGTCACATATTAACGCTTTTTAATAACTATGTAAAAGAAGGATTGCCAAGGTCAAGAATTCTCCCAAGATCAAAAACGAAGAAAACTGTGACGTGAAGCCTGACTAGCCTAGATCGGGTCAAACTCTGTTACACGTGCCCATATATACTAACTGCCAATAAGCCTTTGCTCATACCCAGGCCCCTTTGACCGTGCCGGCAGAATATCAATTTCTGACAGCAACGCTCCTTCGTCGCTGATTGTCAGAAATTCTATTTGTTCTTTGCATTCCTAAAACGTATGCTTACTACGCCGAGAGCATATCTTTTTCTTTTACAATACGTATCGAGTTCCTTTCTGGTTTCCGATAGAAGCAGTTGTGGGTACGCGTTATACGAATTTCTTTGGGAGTATGTTGCACGTAGCGCAACTATATATAGCGTAACTATTAGCATAGTTGCGAACGGTTTCAGGTACGGTTGAAACTGTCGCGCGCCTGGTTTAATTGATTGGTCTCGTCGCTGTTACGTTGTGTTACATTAAGCGCTTCCTCTTCAGAGCTGTCACTTTGCATTTCATGTACTTTATGCTGCGGTGTTTACCTACGGGCAGCTGTTTTAGCTTTATAACACTTCGTAAAATGATTTTTTTTGTTGTTGTGGCATTTTGCACAGGTCTTACCAAGTTGTCTTTCTCGTTCGTGCGTTTTGCACAAAATAAGTAGACTTTCTGTCGCGTCGGCGCCTTTTGAGACTGGCGGCGTGTTTTTGTTTACGATCAACTCGATTAATCTTTTCGCTGCCTGCTATTTTTTTTTTAACTTGTAATCTAGAAATTTCAGCAGCTTTCGACAGGCTTATGCATTTTTGCAGATCAAGTTTTGGCTCTTGCAGCTCTAATAATTGCATTGAGCTTATAGCGCTCGTAAATGACATTTAACTTACGTACCAACACAGTATTCTTCTGATAGTCTCAAGACGATATCTATCTCATTCTTCTCGTATTCACTTGCTAGTCCATTATGCGTTTCTAATGCAGCAGAACCAATGCATATAATAAAGGCTGCTACTAGATCGGTTACTGTTTCATAAGCCGTCCAAACTTTTTTCCAGTTGATCGCCAAATTACCTTCCATTTCAAGGTGGTGTGGTAACGGGACATCTCGTTTTTCATCATTTGTTTGCGTTTTTTTTTTTTTTGGAACTTTTTCTAAATAATATTTTAATTTTAATCCTTATCTATAACTTGAGAAAGTATTGTGTCATTTCATGCAACCTTGGAGGTAAAATGGGACATTTTTCGAAACACGCTCAGATTTTCACTAACTGACATGGTCGCTGTTTTGTCTCAAAACAACAAATTTACAACTTTGTGAAAATGAATAAATAAAATATAAATTTGACGTCTTTAGTCGTAGAACTAATAGAAAATAGGTTTTAGGGTTTCTAGAGATGACAAGGATAATTTGACAAGTTTCAAGCAGATGTTTAAAGTACTAGAACCCAGTCCCGCGCGGACCGTTATCGTGTTTTTTGACAAAAAAAATGAATTCGGTCGCATATAACTCGCCTATTAGTACTGTGACCCCCATTTTTTTTCTTTTTATTCAAGACTGCATTTAATATCCTTACGATTTAGAATAAAAATTAAATTTTCATGTTTTGATTTTCTGAAATTTTACAAATGCTACAACTCTATACAAATGTAGAGTGCGTAATTGGCATAGAATTGTGCTTCTATGGTTCACTTATACCCATATTTGGAAATGATTCAATGATTTTTATGACAGGAAATGTTAGAAAAAAGTCCTTTGAGTGCTTTCAAAACTCGAGCAAAGTCGAGCAAACCTTCCTACAAAAATCTATTTCTTTTAAAAGCGTCATAAAAAGTATAAAATAATTTTCTTGTATACTTATTCAGCGGTTTATATGCACGCGCACATCTTTGGGGCTCAAATCGAACGTTCAAAAGTAACCAGTCACCTTAATAATAGTAATAACTTATTTCTTAAGCCCATTCCATAATATCTCAATGATCTTTACAAGTTATGATAAAAAAATTTAACAAATATCAATTACAGAAAATTAAAATTTATGACATTGTTCAGAAACATCGTTAGTTTAGAACCAACTTTCTTCTAGTGCTGCCAACAGGTCAATCATGAGAATTCCATTTTGTATTCTTTATGATATTCGTTGTTATACTTTTCTTCACCGTTGTTATTGTCAAGCGTTGTTGCGTTGTTGTCAAGCGCCTTACTTCACGTACGAAGCTCATCCACCCTTTGACTTAAACTCACTCGTTGCAAAAAGGGAATAATTTATGGGGAATTATTAATTTGAAATCTCTTCGGGAATCAAAACATTTACATATCACAAGCTACCGTGTATCTTGATCATATGTCTCATCATATGTCTCATCAACTTAAAGTTTGTCTAGAAGTTCCTTACGGGATTAATACGCATTCGGTTTGAATTTACAAATTTTGTAAACCAACAATTTTACATAGGGTGTAATTGGCTGGTATCCCTTCTTGAAGGCCTATTTCGGGTCCTACAATCGCCGTAATTTTTAGGCGATCTTAGGCGATTTTTAGCGATCTTGGGCGATCTTTGGCGATCTTATGACCCGGATCCGGTAGGCTTTATTTGAGCGCTTCTAACCTTGCTGTGTAGCAATTCATGAGTTTATATATCAGATATTTGTTCAGCGAAATATATTGATAGATTCCCGTTGAAAAAAGCTCGGTTTTTAAGATTTCAACTATGCTACAGTTAACGTCAACATAATGCACAGAAAATATAATGCTTTAGTGGATGGAAAAGCGAAGAAATACATCGAATTATCTAATTAGAATTTCCGAAGCTAAGGCGCCATCTTGGATGAGTTCTTTATAACTTCGCGTTTAAAAAACAACGAATTTTACTGTCAGTGCCGAAATAATTGTTTTCCTCGATTTTTTAATGATGAGATTATACTTTTGCTGCCAGCATATGTCAGTACCAATCAGATATATGCCTATTGACAGCTGATTTGATATAGCCAGTCTAAATTAGCACCTAGCACTTTGGTTCCATTAGGGGTGGACCTTTAGAAGTTGGGGGAGTGGGGAGGGGGTGACAATATTTTTGTGTAGGTTATTTTTTTTCGCCGCACGGGTTGTGCAAGATTTTTTTTTTTCGACCAGAGAGGTCTTGCACGTTGTTTTTTTTAAGAAATTTGTTCTCTGAAATTCAAAGCGAAAACAACTGTTTGTGTTTTGGTTAAACTTTTGAAAAGTCAGTTTTTCCGTTTTATTTATTAGTCCGGTACAACGCGCAGATACTTCGCAACGATTTTTTTTTTCGGGCAAACACACCGAGGTCGATTTTGTTTTGGTATATTTTGATACTGATACAAAGAGCGTAAGTCTAGGATTTTTGTGTTTTTGGATACCTCAAAGTCTCGGATTTCCGTGTTTTTGATGCCTCAAAGTCTCGGATATTCGTGTTTTTGATGCCTCAAATTCTCGGATTTTTGTGTTTTTGATGTCTCAAAGTATCGGATTTTTGTGTCTTTGATGTCTTAAAGTCTCCCCGGGAGTCTCGGATTTTCGTGCTTTTGATGTCTCGGAGTCTAGAATTTTTAAATACAATAAATGCATGAACTAATATATTTCTAAAATTTTAGCATCCGCTACCCCTCAAGGTTCTGCACGTTTTTTTTTTAGCTTGGCTCTGTGAGGATTTTTTTTGGGGGGGCGCATTCGCCTTGCACGTTTTTTATTTTGGGAATTGCCCCCCCCCCCCCCCCCCCCAACTTCTAATGGTCCACCCCTTATACTATCAGCTATTTGAATATAGCGTGAGCAAAGAAGAAAGCAAAATGGCATATAATAATACAATTAATCTCGTCATACGGGACTAACGAACGTAATAAACGTATTTTGAAAGTAAGAAAAAGGCGTCCATGGAATACAAGTGTTTAATGCTACTCGAGTTTACTGCAGGAGGCTCAATTTTGTCCTCAACTTATCGCAGACAAATCTTTGTAAACCATATGCATAGAAAAGGACCATCGCCTTAAACAGGAAGTGATATCACATTGTCTGAATGGGGATCTACAAGTCAGTTGTCAGTTATTTGACGTCTGTTATCAGTTAAAATTTTGCGTCGTCAGTTAAACGTTAGTTAATAATTTTAAAACTTGTAGGATTTTTGTGGATTTATTTTTATTTTCTCAATTTAATCTATTGAATATAGATGTAATACAATATATTAACAAATATATGCTATACGGTACAATGAACAATATATCAAAGTGGAAAAAAATATCATATTCATCAGTTTTGGAACTGATTTTTTTTAACATTGCCGATGCGCTAGATACATAATGTAACAATATACGCCAATAACTACTATACAACATATATAACGATCTATTTATCAAAGGGATTATATTGTGAAACAAGCTATCCCTGATAACATCAAATATACTATAGACTAATAGAGGAAACACCTGCCTTATACTTAGATGTTCATTTCGTTATCTTGTCGCGCGTCATACCGAGTTGAATATTGAACATAAATTAGTTTTATTAATACCCTAGCTATCAAATAATACAAACACGTGGTTTAATTTTAAGTATTTCTATACTCCCCATGAGGTTCAATTTCCCAAGTCAATTTACTAATTTCCCCTACAAACAGAAATATCGACACGACAACTTAAACAAAAACAGTTTGCAGGTTTAATAAAATAATCTCCACGGTTAACTATAATCTTTATGATAGATATAGATCTCCTGAGAGTGGTTCACTTAAGGGGGTATCCACCCCCTTTCCTAACTAAAAAAGCCACACTATGGTGCATCTAAAAGCCGGGACGATCAAACAGTTTTATGAACATCATGAGACAGATGAGTCCGAGGAAGGAAAACATCGTTTAAATCCAAGTTTTGGATGAAAAAACGAGAATTTTTCAACAATATTTCGACTTTTAATTCAAGTCATAATCATGTCAAACTAAAAAACGAGAATTTTTCAACAATATTTCGACTTTTAATTCAAGTCATAATCATGTCAAACTAAAGATAACAAGATCAGCTATTTAAAATAACTCTAACTCCCTAGAGGCTTTCAAGCCTTTATTGATTTGAGGTCTTAAGTTCTTTATGTAATAAGCCTCAAGGAATAGCAGACGTGACCAATTGTCACTAGAGTCAATGACGGTGCATCTAAATGTATTAAGTCATCAAGAAAAAGACTAGAAACCGCCAGTTTCATATGTCGGATTAACTTTAATGACCAAACTACGGCTAGTGGGTTGAGGGACCTCGTTTATGGACAGGGGCCTGCTAGTTATTATTCCACAGTCAATGCTTCGTCGACTTGGCACTTTGATATAGTTAGTAACATCTTGGCCAAGAAGTGGTGCGGAGTTTCTTCGCACATCCCCATTTCTGGCACATGGAGTGCTCTTTTGCACCGTAGTGAGATTCTCGCTTGTATCTGAACAACAACTGTCAGTATTACATTTCAAATAACTGGAAAAATCCCGTCTAAATTCGGAGTTAACGACACTGTAGATAATAGGGTTTACCGAACTATTAGAGATCAAAAGCACTATTGATATATTAAACACTATTCGAGAGTATTTAAATGATACCAGCAGATCACTGCTACTGAAGACAGCGAAAAAACGAAAAGCGGTGAAGGGGAGCATTGACAATGCGAATATTATGAGAACAGGTGTCAGTATTTGGATAGCTCGACGATTCTGTGACAAACGGGCGTTGCTTGATCTTGTACTAACATCTCTGCACAGCCTATAACTGTTTTGTCTTTGTGTATTTGTTTTTAAAAGGTTTCTTATCTTGATGTAAGAAACAAGAATGATCCCTAGAGGTATGATATAGAACATTAGGCAAGAACTAATGCTGAAAAGCTGCTCAGCTAGTTTATTGGGCCAAAGGGGACCGCAGTCGACTCGGAGATGATGTGAGATTTTGAGGTCTGTCACGAAGATCATCGGCGCAACAATAAAGACAAAGGAAACAAACCATATAATAAAAACAATTTTCTTCGCGCTTTCTAGTGTTATTTGTGGCTTTGTGCAATGAACTAACATCTTGTAACGATGGAAGGCAATGGCAGTAATACATCCAATTTCGACACCAAAAAATATATCACTGAAGGGATAGATTGTTCTACAGATAAACCGACCAAATGGCCATGGATAGGGGAATTCACTTCTTATCACTACAAATGGAAAGTTGACAAATAGAATACCAAGATCGGCTATGGCAAGGTGAAGAATAAAGAGGTTTCCAGTCGATGTTTGCCCACGCTTTCTTGAAGTCACAAAGCATACCAAGATATTACCAAGAACGCCTGCTATAAATATCATAGTCAAAAAAGTCAGTCTTATTACTTGTAACTCGGGTGGTTCTTGGTATAATACTGACGGCGGCCATGTCGTTTCGTTCGATTGGTTTGTTTGTCTAAGAAAGGTCTTGTTAATGAACAACATGTTTACCTGTATGACTGGTTGCGAGCGCTTCCTTTACCCTGTGTGTCTTATTCTATATATCGCTCCCTTAGCTCATCGCTGTCTTGTGATTGTTTGTGATACTCCTTTAAGTGGTTCTTCAAATTGTCTATCAGTGTGTTATCCAAATGGTGTTTGATTGATACACGGTTTCCTGTAGTTTTCTTGATTATTCGGTGCTAATATTGTGCAAGCTCAACTTTCTTGTGACTAATAACTAACTGCGGTGCTCTTTGGAGTTGAATTAATCAATAGACTGTATCCTTGGTAAAGTGGATAATGCAGCACATCACATATACACCTAGGAAGGGAAGAAAAGGGATTTATCACAAGAATAGTCAATTTGATAATTACGTAAATGGTGGCTATTAATAGCTACAAAGCACCTGCTAACAGGCTCAATAAGATCTCCCCGAAAATACTTTTTTGTCACAATTAAAAACCATTTCGTCAATAAGTCGGCATCAGTCAGTTGATGTGTTGGAGTTTTCTTTTTCTCTCGCTCTTTCATCCTTTCATCCTTCCTTCCTTCCTTTCTTTCTTTCTTTCTTTCTTTCTTTCTTTCTTTCTTTCTTTCTATATTTCTCTCTTTCTTTCATTCTCTCTTTCTCTCTTTCTCTTTTTCTCTCTTTTTTCTCTTTCTCTCTTTCTCTCTTTCTCTCTTTCTCTCTTTCTCTCTTTCTCTCTTTCTCTCTTTCTCTCTTTCTCTCTTTCTCTTTTTCTCTTTTTCTCTCTTTCTTTCTCTCTTTCTTTCTCTCTTTCTCTCTTTCTCTCTTTCTTTCTACCTTTCGTTCTTTTCTTCTTTCTCTCTTTCTTTCTTTCTCTCTTTCTCTCTTTCTCTCTTTTTTTCTTTCCTTCTTTCATCCTTCCTACCTTTCTTTCTTAAATTCTTTCTTTCTTTCTCTCTTTCTTTCATCCTTCCTACCCATCTTTCTTAAATTATTCTTTCTTTCTCTCTTTCTTTCATCCTTCCTACCCATCTTTCTTTCTTTCTTTCTTTCTTTCAGTTTCTTTCTTTCTCTCTTTCTTTCATCCTTCCTACCTTTCTTTCTTCAGTAATTTATTCATTTATTTCATCCTTCTTCTTTTCTTTCTTAATTTCTTTCTTTCTTTCTCTTTTATTGCTTTATAAAAGTGGAAGGGAAAAGTGTTGTTCCAAATACCATCCGGCCTAATGACGACAAACTGTCTCATGTTAGGAAAAGGCATTGTTTGGTAAATCTATAGGCGGCTTTTTAACTTTATGGTAAAAACAAGAGAGCATGCGCAAAATTCATTTATTGTTGTTTAGTATATTTTCAAGGCGATATGCTTATTTCTATCTATCTATCTATCTATCTATCTATCTATCTATCTATCTATCTATCTATCTATCTATCTATCTATCTATCTATCTATCTATCTATCTATCTATCTATTTTTGCAATATTGTGTTTGAAATTAAACTCCCTCTAGTTTAAAAATATTTCCCAGTTGATCGTGACATTTAATAGACGAGTATTTTATGAAGTGGCACTTGCCGCAAAGCTATAGATCGGCCAAAGAACTATAAAAGCACTTTACAGGTCGGCATCGGTTATATGCTCTAATTTCACTCTCAGTCATTCACACAAATCGCAATTGAAAAACTACTTCGTTTTATAGTGCCTTGTCAGCATCAGAAAGTATGAAACCATTCAAAATCAAACTGAAAATGAGAAAGAGCTCCCAAGTACATGAAAACAAAACGACTTGGAGATGTCGGGCTTTTCAGTATTCTTGTCTTGTTGAGTGTAATGAACACTTATACCCTCAGTGTGCGAGCTTTTTTCCGGTCACTGGATGCAAAGAATCACCATTACTGGCTCGCCAAACGTGACTTATTAATACAACAGTTTAAGGCTCTCTTCTAGCCTCAGGATACTGATCGATTTGAAATATAAATAAATAGCTGCTTTGGAAGTCTTTCTTTCTTCTAATTAATTGAGAAAACCTCTTACTGTTTTAAAAAGTGCATTTGATTTCAACCCATGAGACCTGTAACTAATGGTCAACAGACTGAATAACTACAGGAAATAAACTGGATTGCGGATTCTAAAATTTCATCGGAAAAAAATTGGAAGAAAGAAACAATGAGATCGTGTTTTTTGTTCGGTATCAGTGAATTTATGATAATGTTAGGTTTCCCCTAGATTATGATAAACTTTTGTGGTCTTAACTTGATATAATAAAATAAAATACAATCCAATAATTCAATCATTATTTGTATGGTCTGGTAACCTTGGCACGGGGTATCCCTTATAGGCTTCAAAAACAGCGATTTTGTATCTTCTATTAGGGTATTTCATATTTTCAATATGTTTAATAATTATGTTTGGAATTTC
The DNA here is from genome assembly GCA_949775045.1 of Metridium senile. Taxonomy (NCBI): domain Eukaryota; kingdom Metazoa; phylum Cnidaria; class Anthozoa; order Actiniaria; family Metridiidae; genus Metridium; species Metridium senile. The sequence goes on from OX459106.1 coordinate 3,554,950, forward strand.
GCTTTTTCTGGGTATCTCTAATATATATATTATTGGAAATAGAAAGAGCTTATAATTTTTTGTATAAATGGCTGCGCGTTTTATATGTTTAATTGGTATTTCTTAGGTGATAAAAATAGACAAGTCACGCCCTTTTAAATGGACTTCGGTTCCTTTGGAGGTATTATAAAATTCCCAAAAAGCATGCCCAATACTCTCACCCTTAAGTGGCGCCCCCCACACCGGGAGCCTTGCAGTTGAAAGTAATTAACTTGCTTATTTGTCGTTCGATTTAGGTCAGACTTTTTTATCAGTAGAAGTTTATGCATGGGTTTGTTTAAAAATAATAATAATAATAACTTTATTAAAAACTAGATGGAAACTAGCGAGTAAACCAGTATAAGCTGCGTCGATCGGTTTGATATAAACGTTAGGTAATCGACTAAGTTAACTCTTTTACTCCGACGAAGGGCTAAAGCTCGAAACGTCAGTAAAGTTAAGTTAACATTTTTTTACGGTGTTACAAATTTCATTATATTACCTATTATTAAAATCTAGCACAGTAGAGCAAATACTAAACTACGTACTTGGCGATAATAAAAATGTTTCATATATATATATATATGTCAATAATAACAGGTAATAAAAAAAAGGCAGCAGGATTTGATGATGTCCATGACTTGATTTGTTCTCAATGATAGGAGTCTATATCCTATAGTCTATACATTCAGTTAACAATGTCTCAGTTGCATGATGAAAGTTGTATGATCGATGAAAAGGCGCCATGTATATCAAATAGAAGTCAGTAAAATTTGCAAATTGATTCATATAAATCAGTATCATTCATCATTTGACATCCTTTGCTGTGGTGTTCAGTTTATAGCACCAGCAGTTTTAAACACTATATATGTTTTCTATACATGTTTTCAAATTCACTTTGTATATTTTAATCATGAAGAAGAATTGGAGCAGGTGTTTTGAAACAGGTAGTCAGTGTAAAATCGATCTATCTCAGCACATTTACTTATTTACACAACACTACACATCAGACAATATCAAATCTTACCTTTAAGGCATATGTATTCTTGAAAGCCAATTCTGACTTGATATGCACTGAAGGGAAAACGTTGTGTGAATTCTTTTTCGGTTGATTGGGAATAAATTCGCTTTTCGGCTACCGCCTACGTCTTATCACCTTAGAGCAATTGATCAATGTCATGTGACAAAACCAGGAACGCCTTGTATTGTTGACGTGTATAATGAAAACGTTGTTTGTCTTTCAATGTTAAGCTTTCTAGAAGGAAATGGAAATAAAATTGATAGCAAAACAAATTTTAGTATATCCTAGAAACCATTGTATATAAAAACTACTGCACGTAATTATAAACATATTATCGATATGAAGCGAACACCAAATGTGCCAGCCAGTCCAATATCCCGGCATGATAAAAAACAAAAAACAATACTAAAGATTCCGTCTTATTTAATTTGCATTTCTTGTATATTCATTTAACATTTTATTCTGTAGATCGAAATCGGCCGAGAATCAATCAACTTATGATAATAATATAATATTTTACAGCAATTTATGTTACTATGACTTCTGGAAAGTTCAATGTTTAAAGCCGCTCTTGAATTAGTAACGTCATAGGTGGTTAACGGCAAGAAACAATACGTTTTTACTGTTGATTTGTCTTTGTTTGTTTATGAGGTTAGTTAGGTTTGTTTTTTGATTATTAGGTTAGAAATGTAAATATTTATATAGTGTACGCATGGCCCGGCATAGACCAAACGTCATGTTTACTAGTTATCTGTTGATAATGTGTGTGCGTAACGAAAATCAAAATCGCTATAGCAGTCGACCCTCAAATGATTGCAAAGGATGTAAGCAATATTATGAATATACTTTGTTGATTTCAAGAAATATTTCAGTGCTAGCGCTCCATTACTTACCACTGCAACAGGGCTTGTTATGGTCATATAGCACAAAATATACAACCAAAATATGCTATGAATATTGATAAAAAGAGAATAAATGCCGGCATCCTTTGCAGGCTGCAGATAGAGTGAGACTGTTCAATTTCGGCTGTGACAACGAGTAGCTGCGTGGGAGGATTACGTATTATCTCTAGATTTAAATCTATTTAAAAGTCTCAATCTCTTGATAAAATTCCCTCCTCCACAGCTAAATCATGGAAGTTAAAATATAGAAACATGATGTTCCAGTTTCAGATTGACTTATCTATCATTTCTTTTTGTTTTATTTGTCGTCTAATTGCTGCTTATTGTATTTTTGATTCGAATAAATTGACTGAAAATTCATTATCATTTTCACTTCCAATCACAGCAAGAAAGAGAGTGATGAAATATCTCGTATAATTAATCATTCAAAATCTTGGACGTGGTCTTACTGAAGGAGTTTTTAAGTGAACAGACAGACAGAATCTACTGACTTCCTCTCCAAATGACTAATCAAGTGATGTTGAGTCTGGATGAGTGTAATGCGTTAATGCGACATTCATGCATGCATCCGTTCCTTCCTTTCCATTTTCACCTTCGACAGGCAGCAAGAAAAAAAGTGACGAAATATAACCTCTCTAATTAATCATTAAAAAGCATTCATTCAGTCGACATTCAGGCACTCGTTTCTTCCTTTTTATGTGCATTGGTTGGTTGGTTGGTTGGTTGGTTGGTTGGTTGGTTGGTTGGTTGGTTGGTTGGTTGGTTGGTTGGTTGGTTGGTTGGTTGGTTGGTCTCTTCTTTCCTTTTCTCTTCCTCGCAACGCCGCAGACCGACGGCAACGCAGGCTATATTCATTGGAACTCGATCTCCAATGTACAAACATTTACTACACAAAATTAGCTTCTACAATTTAAATTACAAATGTGATTTGGATGTCCAGCAGAAATACGATGGCATTTTGTTTTGTTGAAATTAAGTTTTGATTTTAGATGTAAATGCAGACGTCAACTTTCGCGGGGGGCTGTACAGGCCCGCAAATGAACCCAAACCCGCAAATGACTCGGATCCCAGGCCCGCAACAAAACCGTCCCGCAAATGATCCCAGGCCCGCAAATGAACAGCCCGCAAATGAACCCAAGTAAAAATGGAATCTGGAAAGGAATAAGGAATAAAAAAAAAATCACGACAACAAAATTATTATGATATATGATAAACTATTGTCAATATTCATTAAATAAGTAAGACAAAAATAAGCAACCAAGTGAGGGCTATATATAAGTTTAGAATTGTTTATTAAGAGTCTTTATTGTATCTTTAGTGTATCTAGCTTGGAGTCTGGACACTAGTAAATTGAGCAATCTGATTGGTTGAATTCGATTTCGCTCCGGTCTAGATTTTCCTAGGTAGACCGGTCCGAAAGTGATATTAATATTTGAAAAATTTGAAAAATCTTCTTAGGTAATTGTTTATTACGGTAATTTATCAAACTAAAATAGCAGGAGAAACGTTTGTACGATCCTGAATTTACCAAAACAATGACAGAATGCAATAAAATAAACAAAAACCCACTGAGAGAGAGAAAATCAAAGGCTATAGGTGGCGAGTTAACAAATCGAAGTCAGTTTTCTATGGGTCTGTACTGTAATCGACAATCAAAATTACGTCACAAATGATCAAAACTCAAGTGGAACCACGAGCGCAAGACCCATAGAAATAATTGACCTACAGTCTCGTGCAATTTGTACTCTTTGAAAAACACACTCGTGCGAATTAATCCCAAATTGAACTCGAAACCATATGATTACCTATACTAATTTCATAACATACTATATCATAAGTTTTAACTTGTCTATATCAAAATTCTGATATATGAATACGTTGAAATTAGCATTTTTCTGTTCGTTTGAGGTTTCTTTGATCCAATTAGAAACCCGTAGACTCAGTAAAGACCATATTAGTCAAAGCTTCATATCAACGTGCAACAATCGATCGATAGAGTCTAGTATAGTTGGAAAGCCCGAACTGTTCTTTTTTGTCTTACTTATTTAATAAATATTGACAATATTTATCATATATCATAATAATTTTGTTGTCGTGGGTTTTTTTTATTCTTTATTCCTTTCCAGATTCCATTTTTACTTGGGTTCATTTGTGGGCTGTTCATTTGCGGGCCTGGGATCATTTGCGGGACGGTTCTGGGTTCATTTGCGGGCCTGGGTTCATTTGCGGCCCTGTACAGTGCTGTCAGTTAAAATTTTGTTTAGCGCGTCACTTTACAATCAAGATAGACAAATTATATATCGTTTTAAACTGAGCATATATAGCAGAAAATAAAACTGTATGTTTTTTTACGAAAAAGAATATCTGTTATCAATGCTTCACTTAAAACCTCAAATTCATTTAAAAAAGTTCTTATTACTTCACCTCCGGAGACGATTCTTTTTCAGCGATGTAATTTAGACGAAAATGCAATTTCCTGAAAGTGAACTAAAAAAATACAAAGCTTTGCCAAGTTTCAAGTTGATAGCCCATTTACTGACTGAGATATAAGCGATTGAATGCGCGTCATGTTTACAGTAAATGTCTGGCACCGCCATGTTGTCCCTCAAATCGACTCCAACATGGCGGCCAAATTACCGAGTTTGCCAAAAGCCCACAATCGTAGAGAATATTGACCACAATGTAATTGCTTTGCCAAGATATTCACTAATCTACCATTTTGGTTGATATCAAATGATGGAAGCGGCAAAATTGCCCAAATATTGACAAGTGCTGCGTGACTTAAGCTCACTTTCTAAATGAAATGTAAATGAAATGCTGAGAGAAAAATGTGATAGACTTGCGGTAAGTACTTATTGTTTATCCTTCTAGATGTTTGAATTCAAAAGATCATTGAATTTTATTGCAAAATTGATATACAAGTTGTCTTTTTATTACTGAGCTTTCGATAACACCATGCAGCCATCGGAAATATTTTTTAAAACGAATAAAAATTGAAAGTTGAAATGCTAATTAAAACAACTAACTATAGTGAAATGATATTATTATGACTTTCTCATTGTTACTGAATTTGTTGGCAAACTTTGTACTTTTAAAAGTTTAATGCAACCAGCTAGAATCCGACTATAATATTTATGAATGATGTTTGGTTTGATGTTAACAACCTAATTTTGCAAGAACAATTCTTGTTATACTATATGTAATAAATAGATCACATTATAGAAAGTGCTTTTTACAGATTTACACTCACTCGTTGTTTGTGTAAAATATTCACTCGCTCGTTCCTCGCTCGTTCTTGTTTTGACACAAACAACTCGTGAGTATAAAGCTGTACGTCCATTTTTACGAATTGAGTAATCTCTATCTAATACATAACATATATAAAAGACAAAATGTCCCGAGGGAGGCGTACTCGACCTGGTTTTGGATAAGGATGTGCCGCTATCCTGTCCCTATTTAGGACATTCGAGAAAAAACTCCTTACCCTATTCAAGACAAATAAAAAAAAGTGAACCTTAATTTAGTGGTATTTAGGGGTTAGATCGAGAATTGAGTTTTTTATCGGCAAATACAGGGACACGCTGACTGTTCAATGAACGAGAAATATTAAATACTGCACGAGGCCGTAGCCCGAGTGTAGTATGAAGACATTTGGAGTGACTGTACTGATTTGCCGATAAAGAACGAACGAAAAGTCTCTAACTCTTTTAATATTAAAATTGAGTTCGCTGAAATACGGCGCTTTGCGTGCGTTATCGACGAATAAGAGGGTCTCAATGGGGTTAACCGTGAGTCGTGAAACGGCTAAAATTTAAACATTAACCGTGCATAGGCGTGAAAATCTGAAAAATATAACCGTTAGCCGTCAATATTTTTTATAGCGTGAACCGTGATTTTTGTTCCTCTGAAGTGCAATTGAAAATGTAACTTATGCAAGTACAAGTAAGCGGACACGTATTTAATGATGTATATGGGAATAGTTTTATTTCTGTGATCATGAATTAATGAACGATTATGACGCAGTGTGAACCAGGCTTAGAATTTTAGGCCTGGTTCACCTCCACTGCGTCATAATCGTAATCATAATCATAAGCAAAACAAAAGAGATTAGAAAAGGAAACTCTTTGGTCGTTGTTTTCTCAGGGGATAATGAATCTTTTGTTTTCTTGGTTATGATTATGATGCTCGTGTGAACCAGGCTTTATAATAAATACTCTGTTTAGGACACGCAAAAACATGAAACCTGCGATATAATACATTCTTTATTAAATGCCGCAGCCAAAAAGCTGATGTGGACCTACAGCAATTAATTACATATATCTGATATTAATACAACATTAATTTCAAATGTCCTGTTTTGGAGTAAAATGCATACCCTGTATAAAGACAGCAAGGCCAAAAAACCATAACCCATCCATATGCAGCGGCGCGCAAATATCCCCATATGTATAGCAAATAGATGCGAGTTTCAAACATCCCCCTACTGAGCCCCCCTCCCCCTCTCTCTTTATGCAAAATAATATCACTGTCCAAAACAACGGAATAAAGTGACTAAGCTAACTCAACTGGGATCACAAGAGGACTAACTAAAAACTAAAAGAAAACCTTTAACTGCCTCAACGTTTCTCGATCACCTTTATTTTTGGTAACATGATAAAAATCAACAACCTTAATAAGGTGGCCCAGGGGTATTTATTTACGTAAACATTTTTTTGAACTTCAATTAATTGCTAGCGTGATCACAGGGAGCCCAAGCTCATCACTTGTGACCAGTTTACAGTAAATGTATGGAGTCGCGAGATATTCTTTCGCTGTGCCTCAAATATACAATAATAATAAAAAAAATTTACCTAGATAGTTGTGTATAATTGTTTTCTAGTCTGTGACCGAGTTTTAGCTCAATTAGAGCGATTTTGACGAAAACTTTGTCTTTCTGGGGTATTTTCGTCAAAATCGCTCTAATTGAGCTAAAACTCGGTCACAGACTAGAAAACAATTATACACAACTATCTAGGTATATTTTTTTTATTATTATTGTATATTTGAGGCACAGCGAAAGAATATCTCGCGACTCCATACATTTACTGTAAAAGATCACAAGTGATGAGCTTGGGCTCCCTGTGGCGTGATAGCGTCGGACCCAGGCCCGCTCTGACAATCAGGCTATCAAATTGCCGGCGCAAAAACTACTTCGATTGCTTTAAAAATCGGGATTATAACTAATCATTGTCTCTAGTTTATAGATATTTAAACGTTATTTTAAAAATACTGATGTCGTAAGAGCAATGCGCTTGCAAACGCAAACTCGACTTTGACATTGTATGGCTATTTCTAAAAATCTGAAAGACGAAACCACTCGATTTTGCGTCTATGGACTCATGTACTTCACTACTTTTACGTGATAAACGGCCAAATCAATCGAGACCTTGCAAGCTTAGGAAATACGAATACTCAAAATAGAACACACAAATGTATAGCTTATAAAGAATCGAACAGAGACGCACAATAAAATCATTGCTTTCGAAATCGTTACTCACCACTATGTTGTACAATGCTTTCCCAGTCTGAAGTCCAAATTTTAGTGAAATTGACGTACTGTGTGCAGCACTATCACTACTGATAAAAAAAAAAAAAAATTATCGATGCATTATTCAAAATAGCTAGATAATCTATTTTTTGCTCAGTATTATATTAAATGGTAATTCTAGCGATTCTCAAAACACAAGATGTAAACAAATTATTGTAAAAGTACCTTACAAAGTTTGAGCGTGTTCCATTCATACGGTTTGGAGAAATGGAGAAGTAAAGTTGACCGTATATAAATCTTGGCGACACCGCCGAGTTGCAGTTGCAGTGAAAAGCCAGCATCTGCTTTTGTTGATGCATGTAAAATTTTCAATCCCGCGTGGGATATTTTTAAAGCAATCTATGGCATTTTCGATAGTTTGTGACGTCACAGGCTAGGTCACATGGCTAAACATAAAACGCTCTCTCCGGTGATGGAGAAAGCTGCTGAAACAGAATGTTTTACCGCAAAAAAGGATAGTTCTCAATAATAAATATATGAAACTCTTATTTGACGACCTTTGACTTTTAGGTAACGAGATAAATGAGCATCTGTGAAGTCACGTGACCTTTTTTGCATAACAACGCCTTAAAGCAATTTACTATTCTTAATACTCTAATGAGATGCGAAGATGAAATAATAGAATTATTGTTTATACACGATGGAATACGGATAGAATAGGCCCGTGTGGAATGTAGAGGGGCATTATAAATGCGAGAGAACACTCTCCGCTCGTTCAGTTGATTGATCAGCGCGTTAGACCCACTAGACAACTTTGTAGAAAACTCGACCACGCGAGAAATGTCCGACGAAGAAGTTGGAGAGATACAAGTTCCCGCAGCAGTAGGCGAAGCCGAACCACCAGCTCCGCAAGCACAAAATGCCATCGAAGCAGCCGCCCAGGGCCAAGCTCAGCCAGCAGCGGCTCAAGTAGAGCTTGAGGTAAATATATTACATTTTAAAACCAAGTTTTACGGTACAAGTTGACTCGTTAATGTATCTTAGTTTATTAAGGACTGAATCGAGTAATTTTATTATAAATTTCTACATGAAGCGCTATTCTAAATCAACGGACTATTCAGATGAACAAAGATTATTCTTAACTAAATGTATTTGCATATTCCTGATAAGCTTGAGTGCATGCCTTCAACAAGCATCGTGCACGTGGGTAACGCTTAAGATAGTAATTTACTCGTAACTAGAGTTTAGCTTATTTTATAATCGGGTTTATAAGCCGGTTTATCTAAAATAAAAGAACAATTCCCGCGTACAGGGAGGCAGACTATTTTAGAATGATTCCTTCGGCGAGTGTTCGTTGGATGACTATAATAGTACATAAAAGTAATGATTTTTTCCCGTGTACAGGGAGGCAGACTATTGTAGAATGATTCCTTCGGCGAGTGTTCGTTGGATGACTATAATAGTATATAAAAGTGATGATTTTCCCGTGTACAGGGAGGCAGACTAATGTAGAATGATTCCTTCGGCGAGTGTTCGTTGGATGACTATAATAGTATATAAAAGTGATGATTTTCCCGTGTACAGGGAGGCAGACTATTGTAGAATGATTCCTTCGGCGAGTGTTCGTTGGATGACTATAATAGTATATAAAAGTGATGATTTTCCCGCGTACAGGGAGGCAGGCTATTGTAGAATGATTCCTTCGGCGAGTGTTCGTTGGATGACTATAATAGTATATAAAAGTAATGATTTTCCCGCGTACAGGGAGGCAAGCTATTGTAGAATGATTCCTTTGGCGAGTGTTCGTTGGATGACTATAATAGTATATAAAAGTGAATGGTTTTCCCGTGTACAGGGAGGCAGGCTATTGTAGAATGATTCCTTCGGCGAGTGTTCGTTGGATGACGATAATAGTATAGACAAGTGATGATTTTCCCGTGTACAGGGAGGCAGGCTATTGTAGATTAATAATTCTTTCGTTTCGGCGAGTGTTCGTTGGATGACTATAATAGTACTTATAAAAGTAATAATTATCCCGCGCACAGGGAGGAGACAAGTGTAGAATGATTGCTTCGGTGTGTGTTTTTTGAATGACTAGGATTACATAGTACACGTACAGAATTGAAATATTCCCGCGCACAAGGAAGTAGATTAAATTATGAATCGTTGGATGACTATAATTGAGTATAGGGAAGTGAAGTATTTCCTATGTTTTCGGGTAGTAAGGACGGAATGTAGTTTGACCTGAATAATTAGTGAGTTACATAGTGTAAAGGTACGGGGATATTTATACCTACTGACAACTGAAGTGATGAAAATTTGTTACATACATTTATAAATTGTAATACTAAAGGATTTATGATATGTAGTTATGCAGCGGATGGCACGGGACTCATAAGTACCTTCATTTGTTGTTTTTCTAGAAATTGAAAAAAGAATTACAAGAATTGATGTCTTCACTCAGAAAGCCTTCGGTAGAGGATGTTGCGAGAAAAATCACAAACTATATTTCGCGCCCTTTATTGGAATTTAATAAATATGAAGCACTAGAGATGTTGGACACACTACAAGGGGCCGCACATGATAACAAGCATGAAAAAGCCAATTTTTACAAAGTGGCCTACCAGACCGCTCGTGCTAAGATCGACATCCCGAAGGAACAATTCCGCCATTTGTTACTACGCTTGGTGGGAGACAAAGACCATGAGAAGGTGTTAGATGTGCTCAGGAAAGTAGAAAAAGAGTACAATAAGCAGTCCAACAATCGGGCAGAAGCAAGGCCAGCACCATACCGCAGGTATCCTAATAGGATGGCGAATACTTGGCAAGGATCGGCGGACCGTCGATGCTTCTATTGTGGTAAAGTTGGCCATATAAAGTTCAATTGCGAGCTAAGAAAGAAAGACATGCAGGGAGCGTCAACGTCTACTAATGATGCTATAAAGGGCAAGGGCGATAATTAGTACTATTGTAAATTACGTTAATAATTACCGGACTGGCAAAGGGTTATGAATATGAAAATAAAAGGATTTGTAGTCGATTATGATACATTGTATTTGATCTAACATAACAATAAAAGCAACAACAACAACAACAACAACAACAACAACAACAAAATTGAGTGTTTTATTGGTGACAGTCACAGAGTTTTAGCAGTATTGAAAAAGGGTATCTAAAATAACCCCCCCGGTTTAACTGGGTCAATGCTGTCATTTCGCTGCTGACTGTGCGGGATTTTCCTTTTCTTTTTTCCATTTTAATGCCTTTTCCTTATCCTAGGGTGTGCAATTCCCTCAATGGGAAAAGAATGTTGAATTTGATAGACGTCTAATGGGAGAAGAACAAGAAAAGAATGTGATAAGTTGGGTGGATTATCAGGGAAATCCCGTTACAGTCGCAGATGAAATGACAGCAAATGATGAGATAGATAGGAGGGTCATATTAGTACAAAAGGGAGAAGCTGGTGGTAGAGTAACAAATTTATGCTTCCGGGATCCAAAATGTTTTAAAGCGGGGGAGTTACATGCACATGGAACACAATGGGAAGCGTTAGCACAAAAGTGTTCTGGGGCGAGCCAGGATGAAGTCCTTGAATGGATCAGAAACAAGGTATCTGTCTGGTCGTTCTTCCGACGTTTTAAAGGTACTTTTAAGGGTATAGATTATGATTCTGATCGCCCGCCAACAAGGATATTCAAGAATAACGCATCGTGTAAGCCATTTACAGAATACATACAGTCTACGCTTCTTGACCGGATGAAAACAGGAGCAATATCTTTACTTGGGAGGGTAGGAGAGGTAGAAGCGCCACATATTGTCCTCCCACTGACAGTCGAACCATCGAAACCACGTCTCTGCCTAGACGCGAGATACGTCAATTTATGGATGCAAGACAAGCCGTTCACGTTGGACAAACTAAGCGACGTACCTCGCTACGTGGACAAGGATTCGTTTCAGACGGTGTTGGACGACAAATCCGGATACGATCATATAATGCTAACAGACGACAGCCGTACTTTCTTTGGTATGCAGTGGGGGGGATGGTATTTCTCCTATAATACTATCCCATTTGGGTGGAAAATCTCCCCGTACATATATAATACGACTGGATTGATGGCCACTAATTATTTTCGATCAATTGGTGTTCCTTGTTCACTTTATATCGATGACAGGCATAATGGACAATTACAAGTTCCATTTGATACAGGGGTATATGCGACCATGACGAATCATGAGGATCGTATGCGGTCTGCAGCCGAGTCAGCCTTATTCTTGGTGGCTTTTTACCTAATACAGCTTGGTTATTTCCTGGGTCTTGCGAAGTCTATACTAATACCTCAAAGAAAAGTACCGTACCTCGGTTTTCTGGTAGACTCTCAGGAACAATGTTTTCGTTTGATACCTGAAAAACGACGTAAATTTATATTACTGGTTAAAACCGTCCTTACAGCACATACCGTGAACGTCAAAACTCTTCAGCGTCTTGTGGGGAAATGTGTATCGCTCGCTCTCGCAGTCCCGGCAGCAAAACTCTTTACAAGAGAGATGAATAGAGCTATCTCAAAAGGTCTTCGATCATGCAAGCCCCTTCGTTTGGAAGGCAAACTAAAGGAGGAAATTCAATATTGGCTATTTTTAGAAACATGGGACGCACCTTTCCCATGGAAGAACGAACGACACATCCAAGTCAGGGTAGCGACGGATGCCTCATCATATGGTTGGGGTGCAAATATCCTTTCTCCTGTACAGAAAGAGATATCAGATTATTGGTCAGCAGAAGAAAAAGGGTGGGATATTGCCGTTAAGGAGGCCATAGCAATTGATAAGCTGTTATGTTCATGTGAAGATGTTTTACGATATGCCAGGGTAGACGCGATGGTGGACAGTCAGGTTGTAATAAACGCATGGAATAACCAAGGAGGTAGGAGTGCACCCTTAAACACAGCTCTCAAGAAGCTTTTCCACACCACTGTGAGGTTGAACGTGTTACTCCAGCTGCTTTACGTCCCAAGCAGTGCTAATCCAGCCGACTTTCCATCTCGCCGAATTTCGATGCTTGACAGTCGGCTAGCATATAACACGTGGCGATATGTGGAGAACATCTTTGGGGAGAAAGAGGGACATACATGTGATTTGATGTCATTGGATTCCAATGTGATGAAGAACAGATCCGGCCAAGACCTCCCCCATTTTACTCCTTGGCCGTCTCCAGGTTCGTCTGGCGTTAATGTTTTTGCTCAAAATCTAGCCCAGCGTGGTAGTATTTTGAAACGATCTTATGTGTTTCCGCCTCTGGCTCTGGTCGGGCCAGTGTTGTCTCTCCTTCAGGAATATTCACTAAGTTGCACAGTGGTAGTTTTGGATGTTTATCCCAGGAAGTTTTGGTGGCCCTTATTATGGTGCAAATCAACTAAGAAACATAAACTTGCCGCAAAAGGTGATGAGAAAGCTATTCTCGCTCCCTCCAAGAACGGTTGGGTCCCGCATAAATCCCTACAAGGAGATCTTTGGGCGTTTGCTTTTAAACCATTATAATGCAGAACCCGATTTGGTATATATGTATGTAGACAGTGTAGGACAATCGTCGGGTAATCAGAGAATAACGAAGACAATAACAATATTTTTGCATATCATTGTATATTTATGATAAATAATTACTAGTGTGTAACAACATAAGAATAAAGAAAATAACTTGTTATTTAATACGTTGTATTGTAGGACCTTCCCATGGTGGCAAAATTATTTACCCCTTCAGTACGATGCCCAAAATGTAGCCACGCAAATGACGTGGACTTTCGTTTTTGCCAGCGCTGTGGATATAAGAGAAAGGTGATATCTTGGCAAAGGGTGGATCACGTAGATATAGATTTGGATGTCATCGATGAGCGGCTACAGCAACTTTTGAATTACGATCGCGCCACCAGCTATGCGAAACAAAAGGATTCATTACAAAAAGAGCTTGAAGAGTTTGTAGCGGCTTTGCAAGGAAACGTAACCCTTGCTACTTTAACCCCACGGGACATATGCCGTTTCTTAATCTATAAGGACCGCAATGGTAGAACGCAAGTACACATAAATAGTTGTCAATTTATTGGAGATAAAGGAAAACACCCTTGTGGTTGTCCAATGCGCCTATCTTATAAGACGGTGGATTCATATATCGGCAAACTGAGGGCAATTTTCCATACGATGGGTCGAGATGGAGAATGGGATAAGAGATTAGGGCTAGGGAATCCAGCAGCGGACAAATGCGTTAAAGACTATCTTCGTTTAGTTACTGCGGAACAGCTCCAGGCTAGAGTTACACCGAAGCAAGCAACGCCTTTCTTTGTCGACAAGCTTACGCAATTGTCACTACATTTACAACGTAAATTGGAGAAGGTGAATAAACCCATAGAGCGATTTATAATTGCACGTGATCAGGCTTACTTCAAGACAGCTTTCTTTAGTGGGGACCGACCAGGGGATCTGGGTCGAGTGAAAGTCCCGGAAATCTTACGCTTCCCAAACGATGATGGGTTACTATTCAACCACATATGGGGTAAAACATTACGAGACGGAGATCAGAATGTTTTCGGAATTAGAAGAAACCCTCAAACTGCTATCTGCCCTATAAGGGCTATTGAACAATATATAGATATTGCCAGGCAAATGTGCGTTGATCTTACCCGGGGCTATCTGTTCCGGCCGACAACGTCAGCGCAGGGCATTGTAGACGCTCCGCTGACATCATCAACAGCTGAAGCTCGATTAAAGGGATACCTCGATGAGATGGGTATAAATGAAGGTGAAACACTACATGGCTTTAGATCTGGATGCGCCATCACCTTAGCTCTGACAGGTGCAGACCTCTCCGAAATCATGGATCATGTTGGGTGGAATCGTCGCCACACTGCATTGTATTATTTACAGTTAGCTAAGGTGTTAAACCCATCGGGTGCGTCGGGCAAGCTAGCGTCAAGTGGAACAGTAGATACTATCCAACCATGGCAAGACATTAATGAACTGAAACGTTTTGTGAGCGCTTTCCCAATGGAAACCACGAATAAAAGGAAAAAATGAGACAGCCCAGGAGAGTTATAGCTTTGGGTTTTTTAAAGGATAGGGGATATGAGGATTGGGGTATTCTGGTATGAGATGATATCAGTGTAAAATGTGGTATAATTACAAATAATGCATAGATAGACCTAGGTAGCGTGATTCAATATTTTTACCCATTCCTTATTTCAACTGAACATGAAGGAGAGTGTTATGAAATAGATTACTATTCTTAATACTCTAATGAGATGCGAAGATGAAATAATAGAATTATTGTTTATACACGATGGAATACGGATAGAATAGGCCCGTGTGGAATGTAGAGGGGCATTATAAATGCGAGAGAACACTCTCCGCTCGTTCAGTTGATTGATCAGCGAGGCGGACCCACTAAAAACGACCCACCCTCCCACCCCGACATGTCTCGCGTGGTCGTGTGGACCCGCCACCAAAGGCAAATTGCTATAGTTTGCCTTTGGCCGCTGATTCAATATTTTTACCCATTCCTTATTTCAACTGAACATGAAGGAGAGTGTTATGAAATAGATTACTTTTTCAACTGGATAAGACACTTTTGAAAAGCTATCCGGAAGAGAAATAACTTTAAGTATTTACTTTTCCGATAAGTGTTAAACTCACTACCGGAGGAATATGTGAAAATTTGTGTATCAAAAAGTCACGTGACCCACCAGGTGATTAGTGCAAAAAAAAAAAAAAAAAATCCCACTAAATGAAATCAAGGTTATCTGAAAGTTTTGTTGCCTTTCGTATTGTTTTCACAAAAGAATCGAAAATATTTCGTTTTATCTAATATACCTACTTCACGCCCAGGCCTTAATGTACTTGAGAAGCATGCATGGGGATGCAGATTGACGAGGAAACTCCCACAAAGGATAATCGGGGCCTCAACTGGTATAATATAATCGGGACTGTTCCACATTATTCAACAGGGACACAAGATCAAACTGCATTATATAGAAATTAACCTTGCGTGCCATAACTTATTTAGCGCCAAAAGACCTTGTCCTTAACGCGGCGATCCGGGGGTAAATGCGATCCGGGGGGCAGGACTCAGGGGTATAAGTATATGGTATCTGGATCGAATTTTCAAGAAAACCCAAAAGATACCGCCCTTAAAAGAACGCAGCATAGACGATTTTTAACCCTGAAGAGATATCACAAATAAAATATATAGAGGATATTACACGGTCGCGCGAAGAAATTTATTGAACGCACCCGCTCGTTCGAAAATAAAATTCATATCTGCAAGCCAACGTGTCAGTAACTTATTTTTATTATATGGACAAAGAAAACGGACGCGCGCGTACATACGGGACATTTGGTACATAACTTTTTCATATCTTCATTATAGTTTCCGGTAAAACACTATTATCTATATAATATAAAAATACAATACCTGGTATATACAACTAGCTGTTAATTTAAATGTCAAAAAATGTTCATATGAATAAAGGTACATGCTACCTATATAATAAGCGTATTGGTTATAGCCTAATAAGTTAGGTAGCTGATCATAATCAATTGTCATATACACCTATTTCAAAATCGTTGTCGCAGCCAAAGATATAGTCCACACACTAACACACCCTGCAAAGGATGTCGGTATTTCTTCTCTTCAATTCATTCATAGCATATTTTGGATGGACGTGTTTGTGTTATATGACCATAACACTGTTACATGAAGAAACACTGATATTTCTTTACAGCACAACGCGCCTTACCGTGGCCAAACAATTAAAGTTTTGTACAAGTTAGCTTAGCGTTCAAAAGTTTCTCTTTTCAAATTGTTTGCTACACCTTTTCAAATTTAAACATCCTGGGAGGTTTTTCAGGCACTTATAAACTTCACTCTTGTCTTCGCTTTGAACATTTCAAAGTGTTTATCGTTTGTCACTTGGCGTGTCTTTTATATAAAGGTCAAATTCTCCCTTTCTGATTTGTAAGTACAAAACTTACTTAGATGGCCACGGTAAGGTGCGTCGCGCTGTAACAAACATGTTATAAATCACAAAATTATGTTCATAATAACGACAACCTTTGCAGGCTTCAGAGTTCGGACTGTAGCTTCGGCTGCGACAACGATTTTTGAAATAGATGTATATGTATATAGTAGAAAAGGTAGACGTTTACAGAGATAAGAAGAAACGAATTTAACAAAACAAAGTATAAGTAAGTAGGTAATTAAATAGTTACATTACATTACATATTTGCATTGTATATGGTTATATTTACGATAGGAAAAAATGAGGATAGGATGCTAGTGAAAGAGGATGAGTGCATAGGACGAGAGAATATCGTCAAATAAAGTGTCTTTGAATTTAGTTTTACTGAGTTTTTTAGTCGAGTCACTGATGGAGTTCCAAACTTTGACACCGTAAAATGTTATATTGTATTTACCCGTAGTTGGTCCGGACTTTAGGCAAGGCGTAGCTGCATTTTGAGACCAATCGTGTGTTGTAATTATGTTTTTGATTTACGTTGGTAAAATACGATTTGAAGGAAATGGGTATTATTAAATTGTTTGAATTTTAGTCATACATGAATAAAGCAGATACCAAACTAAATTGCGGTGTTACTACATAACAATTATACATTAGAATGCCAACAAAGGTAGAACGTGTGAGACAAAAATATTGAATTCTTCAGAAGTTGAAAAGTGCGAAAAACACACAAAGAGGCTAGCAAGGAAACAGTTCACTGAACTGCTGACTGAACACACACAAATCTCTGTAATTTTGATTCCAATGCAAGACTATAATGCAAATAGCTTCACTTGAAAAATATTTATAGCAATATAAATTTCCAGAAATATATATTTCTGCTTGCTCTTTCCGATGGTGGTGCTTTTAAAAATAATATTTTTAAAGCTTCCAGGTAGCTTTTTTTGAAAGTCATACATTCTGCAATGTAAACATATGCATAAATATAAACAAAACATTCTCCTGGCTCGATGTGTGTCGGGGGATAATCAGATAATTGTTTTATTGTTTCTGCCATATTACAAGGTATACATATATTATATAATGTTATATATAAGAAAATTACAATGCAATAAGTAGATGAATTATTTTCCATACAAATATTAAAAAGTGTAATATGGCAAGGAGGCCTCGGCCTCTGCGCATGTATGGCAGAATTTTGTTAGGCCATCCTCACATTTTATTTTCAGTGTTTCCCATCGCCTTGAATGTCGCAGAGGTGGGTGTGTCGGTCGGTTGGAAAAAATAACTGAAATGACAAAAATAAAAACAGATACACATGTTACTATGACGGTGTGTTTATCCAAAAGGAATTGGAATTGATTGACTAATTATACACTGAATAACATTGCCGTTAACGATATCTTGATATTATTATTTATATTTAAAAAAAGAGAAATGATTAGCCCATATGTCATTTACCTTAGAAGCCAAATAGAAGAAAATATGATTAAAAAAATGCAGGAGCCCATTACCCATGTAATTGCCGTAATGGGTAATGGGCTCCTGAAAAATGTGATTAAGTTGAGTAAAAAGTGCATAGAAATTAATAATTATAAGAAATAATTATTAGTTTTTATTTTTTTTTATTCCTGGTTTTATAAAATTAGGATCGGTCGGGCGATGGGAAACCAAATAAAATGTGAGGATGGCCTTATGTAATCGTGTGTTTTGGGTGTTTTGTGAGCATGCTAATTTCTTATAATCGCCAGTCGTCTGAATGACGCTTGCCATATAAGGCACACGACGTCACCATCTGTAAACGCGAGTCAAATGGACGTCGAGAATCTGTGGCGATTTAGGACTAAAATATGTGGAATTTTCGGGCTTTAAATCTGGTTGTCTACATATTGTATAGTGTCTTGCAAGGTAAGAGTGTAAGAAATGTATTAATTTTTGATTGAATGTTACACTAGAGGTGTAAAGGCTTTGATCAAAGTATTAATACTCGCTCAGTTAGATAGACCAAAATGGCGCCACTAAGGAATGTATTGGGCGACACGAACGCTCTCTATGAATGTATGGACGCCATTATGACTTTAGGAATCGTCACATTTATTGTTTAGTTAATGTATATGAAACAAATAGCTTATGTTCTTATATCAGGAATCTGGTTTGGTCGTAGTTTTAGAGCATACATCTGGTAGCTCGCTTGCTACTTAGCTTTGTGCCTCCTGCATCGATTACTCGGTGAAAGGAACTTGACAAGCCTTTATAATGCTCGACCAGAATAAAGCAATAATGCATGTAGGCCGTTATTGACCATGTAGACAATTGTTTTAGAGTTTCATAGTTATATAGTTGGCTATAATCTTGAATTATTAGCATAATTCAGCGAACGTGCCTTGTTATATTGGCCTTGAAATTATTCGTTTGACTGTGTCTCTTGACAAACAAAACAAAACGTACCTCATTTGCTTAGGTTTTTCTTCTTTTAGACGTGTTTTAGTTTACAGTTTTGTATCGCTTTAAGAGCTAAAGTCTTTGATTTGGTTGTAGTGCATTGATGTTAGAAGTATTTGTATCGCTTTTAGCCTCCGATGCAGGCAGTCGCTAGCGGTCCGCTAATTATCTTCAATTTACAACGATCTGCCAAAAAGACTTGTATAGGATGGATTATTTTCATATTTGTACGAAACTGAAGTACAAATTGTGGTTTATTTGCGACTAGCAACGGAATCATATTAAAATAAACTAATCAGATTGTATACGTAATATGACAATCAAGCTCAATTCAACAACATTCAAATTTCACAAAAACGTGTTAGAATATTCATAGAATTGTTTTAAAAAAAACTGATATATCGCATGTTTTTCAAACACACCCAAATATCTATGAAGTACAGCTTTAATGCTATTTTCTACCTTGAACAACAAGTCTAAATATTGATGAAGTTCTAACTATGAATGCTAATAATTAATATGTACATACAAAAACATTTCTTCTTATCGCACGTTTCGCCAATAAGTCTGTAAGAAACAATCTACTTGTTATGAGCCGACATGAAAAATGAAAAAGTGAAAATTAAGCCTTCATATGAAAATTAATATATAAAACCATATTTATCATAGAAAGAGTTTCCTACTTTAATGCTGAGAAAAAGAACAAGTCTTATTTGACAAGCATGCCATTGTTGTTTAAACATTGACATTATTTGACACAATAATTATTTATGTCAAGGTTTTCTATTATAAACATAGTAAAAAATTGATGGTTTTCATGCGTAAGTTTATAATTACAGTATGAATCATAAACTGTGGGCATCCAGAAATATTTTATTCGTTGAACAACTCAGAAACAACTATATTACCGCAAGAAGTTTGACTGATGTGTAGTAAGATAAACGTTTTGTAGTTAGAGTTGTTTGTGAGTTGTTCAATGAACAATAAACGATTTCTAAAATATTTCTGGGTGCCCACAGTTTTTCGATTTGCACTGTAATATAATATTTGAACTGCATCTGTTTCTATGATTGTGGTGTACATTTTAGTATTTATTATGTGCTAACACTAATAATGTGTATTTTAACAGTTACAAAAGGTTTACAATGTAAGTGCACTCAGCACACATGTGCTGATAATGTCAACGAGACATGTACCACCACAGGCAAATGTTTCAAGAAGATAGAGGAGAAAGATGGTTTTGAACTCATCACCTATGGATGTCTGGCTCCTGAAGAGCAGTCCCATATGCAATGTAACACTCCTAGTCGAGCTTTTCATGACAATATCTCTCTTCTGTGCTGTAAAGAGTTTGATTTGTGCAACTATGAACTAGAACCTACCTTTCCACCACCAACAATATCTACTAAAGGTACTTAATTATAATATTAATAAAACACAGCGGTCAAATGACTATGCATGCGTGAAAAACAAGTAAAATGATCCATCACACAAATCTGACATTTGTACAGACTCTATAAATCTCTGTTTTTTCTCAAAACATAAAGAAAAATACAAAAGTATAGACTCATGATAGCTTTAAAATATATTTATTTTATTTTATGTCGAAAATGTTCTCTGAAATATAAATTAAATTTCAATTTTTAGATATTATAATTTAAATGATATTATATAATATATATACACCCTAATTGCAGGAACATTGTCCTCAATAAATTGTTATTTAAATAGTTGGAAAGGAACTACTTAAAACAGACAGAAGAAGATCACTCAAGCTCAAGAAATAGCAAGAGAAAGAGTTCAGCTTAAATGATTTTCTTTTGTCTTTTAATTAGTTCCTTTCCCACTAAATTACAAATGTCAGGACAATGCTCTTGCAATTAGGTGGATGTACATGTATATTATAATTATAAGTTATTAATTAATTTTATCTTAGATTATTTATTCAATTCAAGTTCAAAATAAACAAACAAACAAGAAAGGATTGCAAATTGGATGTCACTCACAGTATGAGCATAATCAATAAATATTTAATAGTATACTATGGTTACTATGGTTACTAGGTGTACAAGCACAACAAGACCAAGACTCTGTGTCTACAAAACAGTATTTTTATCTGTTTGTCACAGCTGGGGCATGTTCTTTTGTGTTTGTGGTCTTTCTTGTTGTTCTCTACTTAAGGTAAGGTTCATTGTAGGACAAAACAATATGACAAAGAAAACTAACTTTTGCTGGAACTGTCAAAATACTAGAGACCTTTAGATTTGAGGATGAGAACAAGTACGAGTACAAGTTTTTTTTTTCTCACTCAAAACTCATATTCTCTACACAACAAGTTTTACTCCAAAATTCGTCGTTGTCCAAACGATGACAACAAGTTTTTCTTTGTGTCATTATCTGGCACATGCATGCTTCAGTAGGTTTGGCTGTAAATGAAGTTTCTGTTCTTAAATTGCTGGTTTCTTGTGACTGATTTGCTATGACAATTTGAAGAACTTGCTAGTGTTTACTATCAACCAAAAGGCAGGGCAAATTTGGCTTGTTTTAAAAAAGTTGCAATTTTTCAAAGCAGGGCATTTTAATGGGCAGTTTCAGGGAGTCAAAGGGTTAAAGTAACTTTTTATATGACTTCTTATTTGTTTGTATAATCAGATTCCGAGAAATGAGACGTCAACTGCCAACTCATTTTTCATATGATCGTCACAGTACATTCATCAGTTCTGGTGAAACTCTAAAAGATTACTATGACCAAAGCTCTGGTAGTGGATCTGGATTGCCCTTACTGGTAAATATACAAGTCTTTTTACCTACTATCATTCATGTTATAAACTATAAATTATTCAGATTTGTGTGGTTACAGGCTTGGTTAACAAGCTGTCACCATGATCTCATCGATTGTGCAATGTGTAATTTGGATGTGCGAAGGTTAATCACAAAGTCATACTCAGAAAACTTTGTTAGCCCAAAGCTTGCTTGATCTAACCAAACGCATTTCAATTTATTGTTCACTTCATTTCTGTGTTTCCATTTACGGTGTTCAAATTTACCTAAGTAAGAGATTTTTGTTCCCTGGTACCCCCACAGTTGCCCTATATTACATTGTCCGGCTGCATGTCCAGCGTGGTTGGTCCTTGTGGTGTAGTGGTAACACGTCAGACTAGAAAGCCCAAACTTTCAATTCCTGTCAAGGGCATATGATATTTTTCTCATGTATCTGTATCTGTATTTGCCAAAGTTAATCACAAAGTGATACTCAGAACACTTATAGATGGAATTGGCCCAAGGCTGCTTGACCTCTTTTAGTTATGTCACAATTAAAAAATGTGTTTCCCAAGAAATATCTCTCCTTTTATAGTCTATAGGTGCTATTACTCTATAAATATCTCCATTTGAGTAAAAGATATCACAAGCTTTTCGATAAATATCACACATATGAAGATTTTGTTCTTCCATGTGCTGTTGTCAAGACTTTCGCAGGTCTAAAGATGAGCACCAAGGGCAATTAACAAATAATGTAGTTTTTTTTTTTTAAAGTCTTGAGTTTTTTTCTGAATTAGATGTCAGACAGGGAACTTTTTTTGAAAAGGATTATTATATAGATATACAAATTTCATTGTAAATAAGACAAAATTTCTGACTAGAGTGCATTAAAATTTTTGTAAAATTGTATAATTTATGCATCTATGAAAACTAAAAAATATTTGGAAAGATCTAATACCATACAACTTTTGGATGTTAGTGATCAAATGTCCCCACCTATGGGCTCTTTTTCTATCTTGGGCTCACATTAATTCAGTTCTTCTTTATATTTTTATTTATTTTTTATTGTATTATTTATGTACAATTGTATATATTAAGGTGTTTCCCAGTAGTTTTTTATTGACCACACTTCCCATTTTCATTTAGCAAGATGACCAACTTTCCCTGGTGTGATCAATATATATTTTGCACCAGATACAAAGCATAGATTGAAGTTTTGATTGATGTCAATTTCAACTTAATTGGTGTTGCTATGACAACTTAAAATAACGTGAAACAAATATATAGCGTGATGTTTCAAATCTAAATATATATTGTAACATTACAGGTCCAGAGGACAATAGCCAAGCAAGTGACGCTAATTCAAAGTGTTGGTAAGGGGCGTTATGGTGAAGTATGGAAAGCAAGATGGCATGGTGAAGATGTTGCTGTCAAAATATTCCTCTCTCACTGTGAAACCTCATGGAGGCGAGAAACTGAGATATATCAAACAGTACTGTTACGACATGACAGCATTTTGGGCTTTGTTGCCTCTGATATTATAGGCAGTAGCCAGGTAACACAAATGTATCTTATCACAGACTATCACAGCTTGGGATCCCTGTATGATTTTCTAAGGATCCACAAGCTTGACAAGAAAGTCATGTGCAAGCTAGTGTTTTCTGCAGCAGCAGGGATTGCACACTTACATGCAGAGATCAGAGGTACACAAGGAAAACCTATGATAGCTCACAGAGACATTAAAAGTAAAAACATTCTTGTCAAAGATAACTTGACATGTTGTATAGCAGACTTTGGTCTGGCAGTCAAATATTTACCTGAATCCAAGGCTATTGATGTCAAGTCTGATACAAGGGTTGGTACAAAGAGGTACATGAGCCCTGAAGTACTCTCACATACGTTGGACAATAAGAGCTTTGATGCTTATCGCATGGCTGATATGTATTCATTTGGACTTGTGCTATGGGAAATTGCAAGACGTTGCATTACTGATGGTAAGTATAGTGTGGCAGTACAACTTGGTGAAGCATGGTTTACACTAGCGACATTAGCATAAGAAACATATATCAGTGAAGCATTTCTCAAATAGGTGTGGGAAAAGACAAGTGCAGCCAATGAGCAAAGCCCAACTGCTGCTTATGCTGCTTATGCTTATGTTGCAAGTGTGAACCAGGCTTGACGTTTTACAGTCAATGCACTTCACACATGAACACTAAATTTAAACTTTTGAACACAATATTTGAATATTGAAAATTAATAACTGATTATCCAAAATGAATATTTGAATCTTTTGTTTCAAAGTTGAAAATATACATTATTCAATAATAGAAAATCTATTTTATATTTCGATTACATTTAATAGTTTCCTCCTATTATGTAAAATGTAATTAATTTTTATTTAATTTGCTTGTGTGAATATACAAATATCCATTTTGAATATTAATTTTGAATTGTTAACATACCCACTGCTTGGCAGAGATTCCATTATTTACCCTTTAGAAGAGAAGAAAAAGAAACCTCCACACTGTTTTACTCGATTTCGTCCAGAACTTTGGATGAATAAATTAACTTGAAATTGATGTTTAACCTGTTATACTAGTTACATACATATATACTTTATTAAGATTTCTCAGTGGGCTTTTCAAATCTAATTACAAATAAGAATAATAAAATATAGATATAAATAGATATTAACAATATAAAGAATTAAGTATACATTATTAAATAGATATAATATAATTATGATATTTGATAAAAATATAAAGTGCTATTCGTCATAAAGTTCATCTAATAAGAATGTTTTAAGTCTGTTCTCAAATTGTATAATTGACTTGAGATTTTTAACTAGTTTGATTAATTACATTGCAAGTAATTCCCCTCTCCACAAACCAGTGAGGAGGCTAGTTGGACATTCAAGTTGGATGCACATAGATTGGGGAGCCTATTTTGGTAAACAGTAACTACTTTGTGTATGCATAATGGTTATTCAAAGATATTAATTATGGCAAAGGTAGTATTATGAAATGTTTATTATATGGCTTTTTTTCTTAGCGATATACAAAATCACAAATATTTTATCGCCAAATCTCTCATTATTGAATGAATAAACACACAAACTAAACTGGCTAAAAACACTTTGCAGGTATGAAAAGGCAAAACTTTAACAAAATATTTATTGAAATACTTTACAAGTTGTTTTTAATTTTACAGTCTGAAAAAAGATACGAAAATTGAACCATTGTCATGGTAACAGTCTGATATGGGAAAATATCAGACTGGAAATCAGCCAATCAAAGCGCCCGTACTATCTTAGCCATATAATAATAACCATAATGTGACTGCCAACACAAAATAGTAACTGTCTACCCAAAGACGCTGCCCAGTCTCTGTACCTCCCACTAGATTCTGGAGAGGGCAATTTAATATCTAGAATAAGAATATCTAGAAGGTCTTTGCAGAGGTGACAAGTCTCTGCCAGGCAGGGTGGTCAACATGTTTTATGCAGAAAATCATTTCTAACTATATCATGAACACCTCACACAATGTCTAAAAACCACAACTGCAAGATTTGTAAAACTGCAATATAACAGATATACAGCTATTTCAAAAAACGTTGAATACTGAATAACACATTCCAAGACCAAAGGGCATTGTGGGTTCCCATTAATTCCATAAAACAATATGACATGACACAAAATGCATTTTGGTCTTGCAATGCACTATTCAGTCTGCAATACTCTACACTTTTTGAAGTAGCTATAAATGAAAATAATGATGCATCAAAAATAATGCAAAACCGCAAATATGTTTGAGTAATCAAACATTTTATCATATTGTAGAAACTGGTCTCTGTGAAGATTATGAAGTTCCCTACTACGATCGTGTGCCACATGATCCAAGCTTTGATGAGATGAAGAAAGTAGTAGTGTTGGAGATAATAAGACCAGACATACCTAACCGATGGCACAGAGATGAGGTAATATTTACATTATATCAACCAAGACATACATTTACATCAGGAGCCAGTTGTACAAAGCCTGATTATGCTATATCTACCGGATAAATCCCTATCCACCGGATAAAACCATACAAATTGAATACACTAGATAACTTTATCCAGGCTTTGTACAACTGGCTCCTGATCTTCACATAGACCCTCTTAGCTGCTACACTTATGTTCTGTGTCAATTAATTCTTTTCAATCACATTCACATTGTACAATGTTTGTACAAATAATGACTTTTAAGTCAAGAGCAAATGGTAAAGTAAACACAAGCAATATAATAATCAAACTCATTCATTCAGAAAGACTTAAGAATAAGGACTGAATGATATGATATTATGATATCATATGAGGTGGTAGCACCTTTCCTTGCAGCAGTAGTGCTGAATTATGGTGCAGCTCACATGGTGGAGTTGGAGGCACTTACAGTACAAGGAAACTAACACATTTTTACATAAACCAATGCATAGCAGCCACGTTCCAACTCAATTTTAGCTACAGAGCACAGCTCTTGTTATGCTTTCTAAGTTTTTTGTTGGTGAGTAGAAAAATGCTTTTATCAATGGAAACCAAAGTGTTCTGGTGTTTAATTCTATTAAAACTGCCTAAAATAAGTATAAATAAGTGTGAATGTAGAATGATGCTCTGCAAAAGCAGGTATTGTTTGATGTAAGAATGCCAGGGAAAGGATGGAACAACATTGAAAAGCTCCTGGGTGTCGATACACAACAGGCAAGACGTATGATGATGGACAAAACAGCCCTACAGCAACTGATTAGAGTTCGCTTTACAACACCAACCAATCAGAAGCACCCCAAGGCCGACAATGTGCCTCGTGGGAACTAGAATCATTTGTTGGTGTAGTCTTAAAGTATTCTGTTTCAAATGTTGACAGTCTGAGTGTAAAGTTGTATTCAGAGCGAACAGCGTTCAGGTTGTTATAATGTTAGACACAAACACCAAAAATCTTTCTGAAGACAAAACACCATGACGATCACAAACAAAACAAACATCATATTTTTAAAATAAAACATTGTGATTGTTTACAGTGCAACATGCCTTACCTTGCCCTCCCAATTAGAGTTTTGTAAAGGTAGCTTTACATACAAAAGCCTCTATTTTCGAATTGTTTGCTACACCTTTTCAAATTTAAACCTCCTGGGAGGTTTTTCAGCCAGTTATACATTTCAGTATGTTTGCTTTGAAATATTGGAATAAATATGTTTGTCACTCAGCGTGTCTGGTTGGTTAACTTGTACAAAACTTTAATTGGGTGGCCACTGTAAGGTGCCTTGTACTGTAAATGTGTAATGCATGTTTTACCTCAACTAAAAGAGAGCAGTATTTTGCACAATTACATCCAAACGTTGCCAATCATAATAGTAACAATAGTAGTTTGTTTATTTGCTCTTCAATACAAAATATTTACAGTGAGTCATAAAAATTGGATAATTTACATCTTCAAAATTAGAAAAAAAGTAAATGAACTTTGACACAATATAATATTATATACAAATATATAACTGTTATTATGACAACCTAATGATTCTTCTATTGATATTTATTTGTTTGTAGACACTGCTCAATTCTTATATTGATATTTATTTGTTTGTAGACACTGCTCAATTCTTATACTGTTATTTATTTGTTTGTAGACACTACGAATGATGGGCAGACTAATGTCTGAATGCTGGTCTCATCATCCATCAGCAAGGTTAACAGCTTTAAGAGTCAAAAAGTCTTTAGATAAAATCGTAGTAATGAACATGGCCACACCTTGTGAGATTTAAAAGAGAAAACATGGAGATGTGTACAATACATATGACAGTGGTTGTATCAGTGGCATAGGTTTTACAAAGCCATTCTACTACTGTATCTAGTCAATCAATGTACTATTTCAAAAATCATTGTTGCATCCAAAGCTAGAGTGAAAACACTGCAATAGCTTGCCTTGATAATCTTGTCATAAACACATACATGTTTGAACAACTAACAAATCATTTCAAGAACCTGTATATACCACAGCGGTTTTTGAAATAGATGTATATATTATTGACCTTTGTACCATGTGGTATGGAACAGATCAAATATGCATGTTTGTCTGTAAACTATCAAAGACAGCCAATAGCTTGTTGCTTGGGTGCACTTGCTGCAATAGCTAAAACATGGACATAATTTACTATTTTTGTTAGATAGCGGTATCTATAATCCAGGTATTATCAGGGGTCAGTTGTACAAAGCCTGAATAAATTGGATAAATTGATCCTATCCAACGGATAAAACCTATACAAATTCTATACACTGGATAACTCTTATCCAGTGGATAACTTTATCCAGGCTTCGTACAACTGGCCCCAGGTAGTCAGACTTGCTTTATTAACTTGCTCACAAAAACATTGGCACAGTTAAAGCAGTATATTATATATAGCATACAGTGTGTTATATAGGGATTTTGCACACTGATAAAAATCACACGTGTCAGGTATTGGTATTTCCATTTATCACATTTGTCTACATTTTAATGTTTTGAAATAACACTGTATGTTAGTATAGGAAATCGCACGATGTTGAGTACAATGCCTTCTAGGCGAGTCCAATTTGATAACTTTCAAAACGTCACGAGTATCTATTAATTACAAATTGTACGAAAAGATTGTGTGATTTTTTATTTATAACAAACTGAAAACTAATTGGAACTTTGCAGAGTACAATCTGTGAATTAATTGTACTCCTCTCGTCCAATCAGAATCGAGTAATTTTGTACAGTATAATTATTATAATATAATAAACGGATTAATACATAGGTGCTTGGTGATATATAATGTATCTTCTTGTGTTCAATCTTGATATCTCACTTGTTCGCTGCGCCCATGTATTAGTCTCTATATAGTCAACACTCCAAGCAATACCGTTCAGTTCCTACCAACCCAGAACCTTGCCATGATAATAATTTTTAGTCACATACAAACATGACCAAACTATCAATTGCTAACTAGAGAAAAATACCAACATCCTCTGCAGTCTTGAAGTGTGGACTGTGGCTTTGGCTGCAACAATGATTTTTGAAATAGATGTATATTTTATAGATAGCATATCACTTAATCTGGTTACTGATCCAAGGGTGGGTTTTTTGTTGTTCTTTTAAGAAAATAAGAAATAAGTACAAAAACAACTCTTTGAATTACAGAATGATGTGAAAAATATGGCTAGAGTGCAAATAATACACCTGTGAAACAAGTGATAGTATTAAATAGTGCTAATTAAACAAAAGAACGAGCAAAAAAATAAATCTAAATTTAGTACTATTTATGTTGCATGCGTTTAGAGTGGTTTTCATTAACCCGTGAAACACTTTAGCGTAATATGCTTTATTACACTTTATTACACTTTAACTTTAACTTTGTGTTTTATAATCATTTGTTCAATAGTACTATTACACATTAATACACTTTATTACTCTTTCCCTATTACACTTTGTTTCACGGGTTAATGAGAACCACTCTAATGTTTGTACTCTACTCCCAAGCATTAACTCCAATCAACCTGCTGAATGTTTGAACAAGTCAAATGTTGACTTAACCAAACCCCATGTTAAGAACATTATGGGGGTGATTTAGCATTTAAATAATACTTCTTAGAACTTGGGGTTTTGCCCAGTTTATTGCCAAAATTGTTGCATTGCGACCAACAGTGTAATTTAATGTTTTTCCCCTGATCCATCAACTTGGAGGCAGAGGTTCTGTTAAATCCACCAATGACCAACAACAGCTCCATTCTCAAGGATGATAGACAGACTAGAACAGAAGAAGAATTTATCGAAGTTTGAGGTCACAATGCAGCAATTTTAGTTGTAACTGATATTATTTTTGACATGTTTTATACCTTGACGTATTCTCTATTTAGTGTAGATAGCTGTACATAATAGCATTTACTTGTGTAGTGAATAGGCCACTTAAAGGATGGTATCATTTTACTACCAGTACCAGAATGCTTTGCAACTTGAAATCCTTTTCTTATTCAAATGTTAAACCCTCTTGTGAATAGTCAAACAATTAATTATTTTATAAAAGAAAGTAGGCAAAGCATTGTGGTCTTGGTAGTAAGTAATGCAAATCGCCTATGCATCAATAATTATATTTGTAGATAGTTAACGTAGTTATTCCTATATATATAGATATATTGTCATCTTGATATGCTTGCCGGAGCCCCTTATTGAATTGGTAGGCTTTGTTAAAGCCATGGTGCAGGCCTGTCCAATGTAGATTCCAGATGCCTAGCCTCCTGTTGCAAGTTAAGGCCTGGCGTTTGTGATTGTTACATGGGACATAATTTAGGTGGACAAGAAACTGCATTTGTAGGACTAGTCTTTACTCATCTAGGCCTCATCTTGATTTTGCAGTGGCGAAAACCTGTTATTTTTTTACCGAAGATACCTGAATACCTAAAATTCCGGAAATGCTCCGATACCTAATTCCTAAAATTTAACCTCCAAACACTAATACCAAATAGCTGTAATTAACTGTTCAGATACCAAATACCTGAAGTACCAGATACCCAAAACGCCTTGGGTGTTCTGACTAGTTAATTAGATGGGTATGCAATAGGACGTTCAGTAAATGAACGAATGTCAAGTGGCTTGGTTTAATAGAGAAAATGTACAATAATAAAAGGAAAAAAAAGAGCATGCAGTATTGAGTTGATATTTCTGATAATGAACGCATAATTATACAAGTTACCTATTATTCAACAACCCAAGCGGCCTCCGTAGGCACTTTGGACTCTGGGCTTCCTGTGGCGGAACGAAATTTGGGGGCTCGCATGACAAAGGAATCCCAGCCGGTATTCTGCCTCCCTTCTAGCTGAAGTAAAGCACCACATTTGTCCAAGCCATGTAGGTGTGTGTGATCGGCGGTCAATTTCGCAAATTACCCCTAAAAGGTACGCATAAATTCAGAGAACTGATTTGAACCGGCCTAAACGGTACGACTGCCGGTATTGTTGGTTGGGCAGCAAAGGGAGCACCAAAGCTTATTTTTACTAACAAAGCCAAGTGAAAATGAACGTAAAAATGAGTCATGTTACGTAATTGGCTTTTGATCAAGAATCCTTTAAGGGCCCTAAAAGGTTCGCAAGGGAATATTTTCAACCCTATTGGCAAATGCGAAGGCGTGTCATTTAAATATTGCTGGCTTTCAATTACGTCATCCAATTCATAAGCGTAATTTTGCATTATAATAATTTAATAATATTTTTTTCTGAACCTTCTACTACATATACTGGTCCAAGATGATAGTAAATCTCGCCAAGAAATTTCAAATTTCAAAACTTATGCAAATCAACATGCACTAGAGCTCAGGCCTTGTCCACATAGTCTCCCCCGCAGTGTTTAGTTTCGGTCGGTTGCGTGACCGAAACTAAACACGGCTGAGGGAGAGACTACTGTCCACACGTAGTTTTTGAAAACACGTAACACACACGTAAACGGCGTTTTCGGTCACCGAAAACGGAGCTTTTCGAATACGCTCTCCATCAAGATTGTCAACTCTTGCTACGGTTATGATTTCTTTTGTAAATTGCTCATGAATCAGTTAATAATGAGTTTTATAAATATCTATAGGCCCCTGATTTATCAGTATTCCCTAAAAACTGAAAAAAACTCAACTGGAATTTAGCTAAGATCAGTAAAATTTTCCCGGGGGAATTCATGGGTATATATTAAAAAAATGGGCTATTTATTTATACATATGTTTTATTTTATAATTCAGTACACATTTTTAGATGTATTAATAAACAAAATAAACTGTATTTTGTTACTCAAACTGAGGGCCTGATTATGCCAAGTATGCATTAGCTAGTTTTTAGTAACTGATTTAGCTTAGGGAAAAAAAAAATTGCTGACACGACTTCCGGTCTTTTTTCGGGGACTTTACAGCCGAGTGGGACCGGCTCTAATGACGTCACGGTTAGTAGAAATTGTGGCGATTTTGGCGTAGTCGAAGGAAAAGTCAAACAGCTGAATACTGGTCGTCAAAAATTAGCTTTTATAGTGATTATCATGGAACAAATACACAGAGATGTTCTCAGAACGAACCGCGTGGCTTTGGTCCGTGATTTAGAAGCGTCTAAAGTAGCATCTAACTTGTATGGAGCAGGGATATTAGACGAGAACGATAAAGACAGCATACAGTCGAAATCCACTCATGAAGAACAAGCTCAAACTCTGTTGGATATGCTACCAAGGAAAGGTCCCAAGGCATTCAATGCTCTTTGTGATGCCTTAATCGATATCTCTCCTCATCTAGAGAAACTTTTGAATCCTTCTATGCAGCCGAAACAAGGTATTTTATAAGATGCACTCGTGCAGAAAAATTTCGACACAGTTGATAAATAAGCTAGTGTCGTGAACATGTTATTAATAATCAAAAGAATTATCAGTTATCACCATTGACATTTGATAATAATAGAGTGTAGTTGAAAACGCTGCTAAAATATTAGCATGCTTCACTCTGCTAGAGATGTTTTTTTTTTTCGTTCTGACAACTGACTCGCTGAATCACTTTTTTAAGCTTTTAAACCTGCGATTTGAAATTATTGGTGAGTCACTACTCATTTCCTGTAGAGAGTTACATCATGTCCTTGTTGCCCGTCCCAAGTGGAACTGAAAGGTTCTGAGAAGAATTGAGCAATTTCTCTTGATCGAGTCCCGTTGATTGATTGTTTTTAAGAACGTCAGTATAAAACGGGTACACTAACACCATGCAAACCACAGGTTTTTGTTGCTAATTTGTCAATTATTAGAAGATAATACTATTCAATGGATTGTCCATCTGTAAGACAAATAATTGAACAACCACAAGGTTATTAACGCTAGAGCCTGTTCACACTTATTA
The DNA here is from genome assembly GCA_949775045.1 of Metridium senile. Lineage (NCBI taxonomy): Eukaryota > Metazoa > Cnidaria > Anthozoa > Actiniaria > Metridiidae > Metridium > Metridium senile. The sequence continues at coordinate 3,587,512 of OX459106.1, forward strand.
TTATTCATTCAAAATATTTTCCTGCTTCTGATTGGTCGATTTTGCCCAGTTAATTTTTCATAACATTCTAAGACTTACCAAATCTGGAAGACATACATCAATTGTCCAATAATTGAAAACAGTATTGGACAAATGACGTTAATCGTCCAATAACTGGGACGGTTCCCCTCAGTGGCCAGGAAGAAATAGCCGCAATATTGCAAGGAAAATATAGCAAAAACACCAAAAAATCAAGAAAAGGCTGTGGAATATTGTTCGGTCAATGTTTAGAGTAAAGAAATCTTGATTTTTAGTCAGTTTCGATGTATTAAAACTATCATGAAGAAGCACTGCTTTGGATTATTATATATAACTGGAGCCGTAAAAATGTTTTGAATGAATAATAAAACAATTATTGAATTCTGTTTTCATATGATATGAAAAAATTATGTCAGCCTAAGGCTTCGGGAGATAACACCCTCCTTGGTTTGCATAATTTTTCATATCATACTTAGCCTTATCCAATAATTGCTTAATATTTAATATTACCCATATACTTTTTACACACTACTACCTCAAATTTTATTGGATGAGAGCATATGGTAAATTTTCATGTGATTTGCTTAGTGTTGTCTCTGTTTTTACCTGAAATTATTGTATTTAAATACTTTACAAAATGTATAATAAAACAATTATTGAATTCGGTTTTCATATGATATGAAAAAATTATGTCAGCCTAAGGCTTCGCGAGATAACACCCTCCTTGGTTTGCATAATTTTTCATATCATACTTAGCCTTATCCAATAATTGCTTAATATTTAATATTACCCATATACTTTTTACACACTACTACCTCAAATTTTATTGGATGAGAGCATATGGTAAATTTTCATGTGATTTGCTTGGTGTTGTCTCTGTTTTTACCTGAAATTATTGTATTTAAATACTTTACAAAATGTATAATAAAACAATTATTGAATTCGGTTTTCACATGACATTGTAAATTATCAAGACCTTGAAGCAAATAACACTGATCTCCATCTTAATAATAAGCAATTATTGGACAAGGTGGAGAAAAATATTGTGATTTGTCAGTGGCGAGCTATCGGTTATTTGCCGATGGGACAAGACGCATGAATGATCATAGTAATGATTCAAAACAATGAAATCAAAGCGAGCTATGTTTATAAAGCAGCGTTACTGTGCATGAGTAGACTATTACTTGCAGCAAATGCCAATGAAATGTTATTTGCAATTACTTGGCCAATCAAAACGACTGAAAATATAATATGAATGATAATTTACGATAACATGCTCAACCGCATCCAATAATTGCTTATTGTACAAGAACTATATTCAAAAAATTAAGTAAGATTGGATTGATTGATTAATAGCTTAACTGTAATAGAGTGCATTCAGTCTTACCATAGAATAGTCCAAATAAAAATGAATTTGGTTAGATATCTTATTGGTGTTACCTAAAATAGGATAAGTCTGCCAATCTAATGGCACTATTAACAAACATTTACAAGAGAAAAAGTCATTCAATCTTAAATCTTGAAGAACTTGAACAACAAAACGAACAGCTAGAATGGCATTATTTGGAATTTATAAAATGTGATGTAAACTATAGTAATAACTAAATTAAGTAACTAGTGAGTTAACTAGTATAGGCTGCGTTGATGTTTGATAAAAACAAGGTAATATAATGAAATTTGTAACACCTTAAAAAGTGTTGACTTAACTTAATTTACTAAAAAAAGGTAAGTCAACATTTTTTACGGTGTTTACCAATTTCATTATATTACCTATCAACTAAATTATGATGACAACATTAAAATAGATTGTTCAAGATGTGTTAAATGTTTTTGTTGTAATATTTCAGGAGGAAGTAGTGAGAGAGTGTCAAGAGCCCCAGTGCATCCCAGGTCTGTACAGTCTACATTCACTTCACAAGGTGATGAAAGATCTCCCATTTCAAGCACTGATGGTCCAACAGGTATTTATATAATAATAATAATGTCTTCATTGAAGATTTTAAATACATACCAATATAAAAATATAATACAATCAATATCTTAAAACTCTATAAATACTCTATCTTTATATATTTATTATATTACATGGATGCTAAATTTAAGGTTGAATAGCTTTTTATTTAATTGCTAGCTTATGTTTAAAAATTAATCTATTAATTTATAAGAGGACTTGAACCACTCCATGCTCACTTTAGGCAAAAGGCTCCTGGTTTTCCTCAGTCACAGTGTAGACTCCTTAACTTTAGGAAGCAATTCATCTAAAGGATGATAAGCATCATGGCTTACTTTTCTAAAAGTAGCATGATCAGACATATTGGACTATTTGGAAAACAAGCAGCAGTGTTTTATCAGGTATAAAAGCATGAGGCGAAGTCGTCCCAAGGCCTCAAGACGCCTACATATCATTTGAGTTCTTCGCTGTGGTTTCATTTCGCAATTTGCAAAAAATCGCTAAATTAAATACCCATGAAAAAAAGTTTATGCAAAAAAAGATAAAACAATTTACAGCAGTTCTCAGTCACATGTGCACTGCTCGCATAAAAAGCACCGCTATAAAACGTGAAGCTGGAGGACGTCAATCAAACTGTGTTTACGAGACGTATGGTGTTTTTACTTCAGTCGGGCTGCGAAACATGTCTGAATCCGACAAAGAGGTTATTGTGGGAATTCAGCTTCCAGATTCAGACATGTTTTGAAACCCAACTGAAGTAAAAACACCATGGGTCTTGTAAACACAGTTTGATTGACGTCCACTAACTTCACGTTTTATAGCAGTGCTTTTTTTAGGCGAGTGGTGCACGTGTGACTGAGAACTGCTGTAATGCCCTTAAATTTATTTTTCTGGCAAGAACGAGAAAATTAATGCCTGTGAAATATGCCTGATCTGATTTCGCGAAATTAAGTGCCCGCAAAAATTTGTACGAATAAGGTACATTGTATATAAATCCAAAACAGCGCTTCCTTAATGACAGTTTAAGATAACAAAACTGACTTAAATCAATATTTTTTTTTCTCTAAATACATGTATTCCCGGAAGTACAATATTTTGCAGCCTTTTGTTGAATTTGTTTGTGTTTTTGCAATATTTTCCTTTCAATATTGTGCCTATTTCTTAATCGCTAAGTGAGGGAAACTGTCCTGGATTAGAGGCAGCCATTTTCCCACTCTCTGCATGTGATGTACAAGTAAGTCGTCCAATATTTTGTTTTGCAATCAATGAAGGATTGGAGTATTTCTCCCAAATTTGGAAATGTTATGAAAAATTAACTGGCGAGATAGACCAATCAGAAACGAGAAAATATTTTAAATGAATAATAATGTTGTATAGTACTTGTGAAAGTCCAATGTTAACTAGTTCTTTAATATTTTACTAAAATTGTCAACTGAAGATAAAAGTAAATCTGGTTGAGAAAATTCAAGTTAAAAAATATATGTTTATGCAAATCAGGACAATTTTGTATCTAAAATACAACCTTCTTTTGTAAAATTCTCATTAATAATTCATTAATTTTATAATGACTCTGATGTCATTCCAGGCTTTGTTAAACATACAAATTTTAACACACAAACTCACACAAACAGTATTAAAAAGACACCATTACTATACTCGTCATTTACACAAAGTTAAATGTTTGGTGTGAAAATAATAATGTCCAGTTTTAGTATAATTATAAAAGTAAAAAGACTCCAACAAAGGGCTAAAGCTCAAAACGTTAATAAAGTTAAGTTATTAGGAATGGCTCAGGACTTAAAAAAAAATTTCAAATTTTTGTCAATCCCTAACTTCTTTAGGAATTGATTAGGGAGTTTTTCAAGCCGAAATCTTTGTATCTAAGGAAGCCATTTTGATTGAAACACATGAGACAAAGTTGAACTATTTGACCTTTCTGGGTCTAAGTGTTGACAAACACAACTGGCTTTCTCAACAGTCACTCATCATGAATTACATGTGCTTTCTGTGAAATTTCTTGCTTTAAATGCTTCCTTTACTCAATAAATAATATTTCAATAGTATTATATACAAAATAACAAATTCATAAGACTTGAAGTGGAGATTTAGGCCCTGTTTAGATGGCATAAGATCTCAGTCACGAGTCAACATTGATTTTAATTTTACTAGTAATTGTAGTATTCATAATTATGATACACGCCGTCGTCAGGATTTACACTTGCCACGTGCGCATACTAATTGGGGCAAACAACGTTTTATATTTCATGCGGCTGCTGACTGGAACAACTGAATGTCCGACAGGCATCTAGCCTTAATGTTTTCAGATCGTTTTTAACTTAAATTTATTTTTTATATACTTATAGTGATACTTAGATATATTTTATGCACATTTTGATAGCTTTAATTTTAGTTTTAATTTGTACTTATATTTTTATATTTAGATTTATTTAGATTATTATATTTTAGTATAAATACAAAGGTGATTATACAAAATCGCTCTGATTGGTTTGCTATCTCGGATTATCAGCCACCGTATAGTGCAACTTATATAGCCATTGTAATATGATTATTATTTTTTTATTTTTACCCAAAAGGGGTGATCGTCATTGGTCTTTGGTGATTGGCAGAGACTTAAGTTAGGCTTTGTATATTAAAAATTAGGACCCGGAAAAAGTTATTGTATTGCAAAATTTTTACAACCAATTGAATTCAAAATGTTGTTTCACTTACAAAATTAGACATTCTTTCCGGGCTGCCTAATGTTTTTGAGTCATTGTATGATATTAATAAGTTTATAGTTTGAGTTCTTATGGACTTTTTTTAACCGAGATAGTGAATCGTTGGGTTTGCTGTGCTTTTTTGACACCTCAGGTGTAATATTTGACACCTCAACTTGAAATTTGGAAAGAGAATTTAATGGATAGTACTTATATTCATTCACTTGTAAGATTGTATCAATATTATTTGAGCAACGTTTGCCCAAATAGCACCCATTTAAGTAGCCTGCGTAGCGGCTCTCTAGGGGGAGGGAGAGGGAAAAGGAGGAAGAGAGGGGCTGGGGGAGAGAGAAGGGAAGGGAGAGCCTGCAATGGTCCTATTGTTTCATCGTTATTTCTCCTTCTGCTGGCGGAAGGAAAATTCCCATTGGTCGAGAGTACGTCAATCAAGCTTAAGTAACAGATCAGCTGATTAAATACTGTGATAAGCGTATCTATAGTAGTATAAACATAATATAACATTACCAAAGGTTAACTGAGGTCACACGTGTGCCGTTAGAAATAAATTTACGGTTGTCCAAACTATATTTGTTGAATGAGAATTACGCTTACTTTGGTAAAAAGGAATTAACCTTTCTTTCTGTTATTATCTTGGTCTTTTTATTTTCCATGGCCAATGATTACAAACAACTTGAAGACAGTTATCTATAATAATTATCTCAATGTGAGTTCACAAACGATCAGCGATTATTGATCCTAAGTCATCTAGATCTTTTCTACCCGAATTCCAAAATTTAAACAATTGCAGTAGGACTTTCATTTGGAATTATGTTTCAGTCCGTAAGAAAATAATATCCTTGTTTTTACATTGTTTGAACCATATTGGTCTGCTTCATGTATATTTGTGTTTTGACAGCAAACATAAGGGTATTTAAAAATGTCTCTCTGATTGGATAATTATGACAAGCGAAAATATCCATTGATTGGGGGCGGATAACGATGAAACAATAGGACCATTGCAGGCTCTCCCTTCCCTTCTCTCTCCCCCAGCCCCTCTCTTCCTCCTTTCCCCTCTCCCTCCCCCCTCCCCCTCCCCCTAGAGAGCCGCTACGCAGGCTACCATTTAAGCCATTCCTAATACGTCCTTAAGTCAACATTGTTTTACAGTGTTACAAATTTCATTATAATAATATTACCCGCCCTATAGTTTAGTATTATGATTAAAACAAGTACATCACAGTCATTAACATTATTGGAAGTATAAACCCTTATAATTTAAAGACGCATCACTCAAATCAAAAAATATTTCAATTATTGATTGAATAAGGGATGATAATGTAGAATTTTGCATATTTCTATATATATTTTGTTGATCTAAGGAAAAAACAAATTAATCAAGTTGGCTATAACAATAACTTCTGAAAATGTTTTTAGTTTAGCATAACTTCACAAAGCTGCAAAACTTTCCATGAATTATAGTTCTTTCATATTGCTGAAATATTAACATCTGTTTACTTTTAATGCTCATTCTCCATTTTTTACGAAAAAAGGTCTATTTTGACAGATCATTTCTACTTTGAGTTTAAATGTAATAAAATAATAAAACATAGAGTACAAACACTAAAAGTGTGCAAGTCTTTGTACTATTTATCACTAAATAGTGTTGATTAAACAATAGAGAACAAAAGAATTTGCATAATTTAGCAGTGTTTAGTGGTATTTATGTTGCGCACTTTTAGTGTTTGTACTCTCTCTCTCTCTCTATATATATATATATATCTATTTGTTTTTTGCTTTCAGAGAATACTGAAGGTGAAGGCGATAATCCTGATGGTGGTTTGTCCATATTTGGTAGTGGGTCTTCTCGTGGGCGTCAAAGTGAGGCTGTTGACTTAAGAAGCATGTACAGGATGGACAAGACCCCTCGAGGTTTAGCTGTTATTATCAACAACAAAACATTCCTTCCTGCATCCGGTATGCATAGGTATCCACGCAATGGTACTGATGTTGACCGTGATTCCCTTGATAGAGCCTTCACTAAATTAGGTTTCACTACCATGGTATATGATAATCAAACTGTATATGATTTCAATAAGATCTTCAAAAGTCTTGCCACAAGAGATTACAGCAATGAGAATGCACTTGTTGTCTGCATTCTGAGCCATGGTGAAGAAGGAATATTGTATGCCAGTGATGGTACTATCCAGACTAAAGATATGATGAAATGGTTTAAAGGATCCAATCTGGCTGGCAAACCAAAGATCTTTATATTCCAGGCTTGTCAAGGTTAGTATAGTATAGCTTCTTGTTCATTTTATTCATTTCAGGCCATGATAATGCAATATATTTTTATTTGTACTTGGATTTTCAGGGTAGTGTTTGTGAGTCCAACTACAATGTACCACTACATTTGAATATTTTATGCACACAACTCACATGTTGATTTTTGTGTAGGGAGAAAAACCCTTGTGGCATAAGAGAGAACAACACTTCAAACAAACTCTATTCACTTGTTGTCTGAGCCGGGAATCAAACCCAGGTCATGAAGGCCAGCGATATCACTGCTAGGCCACCAATAAAATGTGGGCCATATGTTGCAATGGTGGAGCTGGTTCTTTGGAAATTGACTTACAAAGCTAAACACTGTATTCCCTGATGCTAGGCAATGAGAAAATGCTTAAATTTTAAAGCAAATTATTTACTTTAACAAATTGAGGGAAGGATATAATTGTCCTTGTTAGGGATATATGTTGATGCATTGCATGATTTGTTTCAGGTCATGCTCTATTAGGGATATATGTTGATGCATTGCATGATTTGTTTCAGGTCATGCTCTATTAGGGATATATGTTGATGCATTGCCATGATTTGTTTCAGGTCATGCTCTATTAGGGATATATGTTGATGCATTGCCATGATTTGTTTCAGGTCATGCTCTATTAGGGATATATGTTGATGCATTGCCATGATTTGTTTCAGGTCATGCTCTATTAGGGATATATGTTGATGCATTGCCATGATTTGTTTCAGGTCATGCTCTATTAGGGATATGTGTTCATGCATTGCCATGATTTGTTTCAGGTCATGCTCTATTAGGGATATATGTTCATGCATTGATTTGTTTCAGGTCATGAGTACATGGATGGAACTGATGCCACTGATGCTCCTCCACCTGATAAACGTGTACAGATCCCTGTTGAATCTGATTTCCTCTATGCATATTCCACTGTCCCTGGTTACTATTCGTGGAGGAACTCTGTGAATGGTTCATGGTTCATCCAGTCCATTGTTGAGGTTCTGGAGAAGTATGGCAAGACTACAGATCTTCTAACTATGATGACACGTGTCAATGCATTGGTGTCCACTTACCAGTCAAGGACTGGCGACCCTTACTCTGATCGCAAGAAACAGGTCCCAAGTATTGTATCTATGATGAGAAAAGATTTCTATTTTTATCCAGATCAAATTATTAATAGCAATAATTAAACCCTTGAAAATGACAATAATGCTTCAAAGAGGCTTAAGTTGTGATGTTTATTACCGGGTATCAAGTTTTTTATGAAATTGAATGAGATGTAGTTTATGTAGTAGAGAGTAGATTTTACTGTAATTCTACTATTAATAATGGCTGTGCATCTTATGTGTGTAATCACTTAGCCTGCGATGCCGGCCGTCTGTAGGGTTGCGAGGAAGAGAGAATGAAAGGTGATTTTCCTTTCTTTTCTCTCCCTTTTTCTTCTCTCCCTTTTTCTTTTGTCCCTTTTTCTTCTGTCCCTAATCACGTAGAATGCCGGCAACGCATACTAGTAATCACTTTTCATGCACCTTTAGCTGTCAATAACTTCAAAGAGACTTAAGTTGTGCTGGTTATTGTCAAGTATGTTTAGTAATTTAATGAATTCTAGTTAATAGGCTAGACATTATTGTAATTTCTTCTATGATGGCTTTGAATTTTACCTTATATAATCAATTCACTTTTCAAACAGTTAATAATAGTTAAATCAGATATTGAAAATTGATTGAGAGATTTTCTGTTTTTATTTCATTTATTTTTTTCTGTATATCAAACAGTATCTTAAAGTTTGTCTATTTAGATTTATTAGAATTTTGTAAACCACAGTATTTTGAAAAAAAGTCAATAAACTTGTGATGAATCACATATCTTTAAGAAGAGAGTAATGTTGTAGTACAGTCCTACCCAGGGACCGTGGAGCGGGGTGGGGGGGGGGGGGGGGGGTATTGAGTGAGATACAACCATTTAAAACTGCCCAACATTACAAAGGAACAGAATGTATGGACTGGAAGGACAGGCGTGCTTGCTACTTGCCTGCGTAGCTCAGCAGTCTGTGGAGTTACGGTGGTTGTTTGCTTTTCCCTAGCTTCTTCACCACTCCTCTGCAGGCAATTCTTTCATGGGATCCCTTTGTAATTTTTCTGACCACAAGGGAAGTGGGGCCTCGGTCCTTGTCAGTCATTTGAGACAGGGAGCCCAATACATAGAAAAAGAAGGAACAGCCTCTAGTTATCGTAAGTTGCTATCCCAGAGAGGGCTCAGAGGTGAAAGAAGTGGGTATGCTAGTCTTGTATGTTAGGGGTAAAAATAATCGATTTAGTATATTTTAGGGTATCAAAATTAAAAATGTCAAATATGATGATGATGATAATAATAATAAAGACTTTATTGGATAAGGGTAGCACTAGCCTCCTCCGCAGGCATTCTTCCCAAGTTATCGGATTTTTCGGATTTCTGGGCTTCCTGTGTCAAGTTATCGGATTTTTCAATTTTTCGGATTTCTGGGCTTCCTGTGTCAACGGATGTCCTACCATATAGTTAACACAGGAAGCCCAAAACGGAAACAAAGATCGGAAAAGAGTTGCCTGCGGAGGAGGCTAGATAAATGCTTGCTCTCGTAATAAAGACTTATCGGGTAAAAACATCACCAAGAACAAATAGATTTGTGGAGAACATTGGACTGAAGAAAAAGGACCTACGGAGGACTTTCCAGACCTGCTTAAAGCGAATTTTCGACCTTCGAAGCGACGAAGGCCAGCCGAAAGAGAAACTAATTTAGATTTTCACAGTGATTCTGTATTATTTCAGTAAAGAAGATACGATATATTCGTTTAGATGGAGTAAGCGATTATCGTAAGCTGTGTTAAACTGATTCAGAGTAATTCTACGAGTCTGTACATAGTAGGCAAACGACTCTTTTTGCGACACTTGGAATTTGGGGACTAACACACTTGCAAAGTTTGCAAAATCATATACTAGTACCAGTAAAAAAATGTTCGCAATTTATATGATTATGTATAAATAACTATATAAAATATTCACTATATACTAGTAAAAAAAAGTTCGCAAATCTATCAACTTTAATAAATTGCGAACTTTTCATTTGTATACTAGTAAAAAATAGTTCGCAAATCTATCAACTTTAATAAATTGCGAACTTTTCATTTGTATACTAGTAAAAAAAAGTTCGCAAATCTATCAACTTTAACAAATTGCGAACTTTTCACTTGTATACTAGTAAAAAAAAGTTCGCAAATCTATCAACTTTAACAAATTGCGAACTTTTCACTCGTATACTAGTAAAAAAAAGTTCGCAAATCTATCAACTTTAACAAATTGCGAACTTTTTACACGTACCTATAGGATAATATAATATACTAGTAAAAAAAAGTTCGCAAATCTATCAACTTTAATAATTAAATTGCGAACTTTTCATTTGTATACTAGTAAAAAAATAGTTCGCAAATCTATCAACTTTAATAAATTGCGAACTTTTCATTTGTATACTAGTAAAAAAAAGTTCGCAAATCTATCAACTTTAACAAATTGCGAACTTTTTACACGTATACTAGTAAAAAAAAGTTCGCAAATCTATCAACTTTAACAAATTGCGAACTTTTCACTTGTATACTAGTAAAAAAAAGTTCGCAAATCTATCAACTTTAACAAATTGCGAACTTTTTACACGTATACTAGTAAAAAAAAGTTCGCAAATCTATCAACTTTAACAAATTGCGAACTTTTTACTTGTAAACTAATAAAAAAAAGTTCGTAAATCTATCAACTTTAACAAATTGCGAACTTTTCACTTGTATACTAATAAAAAAAAGTTCGCAAAACTATCAACTTTAACAAATTGCGAACTTTTTACATGTATACTAGTAAAAAAAAAGTTCGCAAATCTATCAACTTTAACAAATTGCGAACTTTTCACTCGTATACTAGTAAAAAAAAGTTCGCAAATCTATCAACTTTAACAAATTGCGAACTTTTTACACGTACCTATAGGATAATATAATATACTAGTAAAAAAAAGTTCGCAAATCTATCAACTTTAATAATTAAATTGCGAACTTTTCATTTGTATACTAGTAAAAAATAGTTCGCAAATCTATCAACTTTAATAAATTGCGAACTTTTCATTTGTATACTAGTAAAAAAAAGTTCGCAAATCTATCAACTTTAACAAATTGCGAACTTTTTACACGTATACTAGTAAAAAAAAGTTCGCAAATCTATCAACTTTAACAAATTGTGAACTTTTCACTTGTATACTAGTAAAAAAAAGTTCGCAAATCTATCAACTTTAACAAATTGCGAACGTTTTACACGTATACTAGTAAAAAAAAGTTCGCAAATCTATCAACTTTAACAAATTGCGAACTTTTTACTTGTATACTAATAAAAAAAAGTTCGCAAATCTATCAACTTTAACAAATTGCGAACTTTTCACTTGTATACTAGTAAAAAAAAGTTCGCAAAACTATCAACTTTAACAAATTGCGAACTTTTTACATGTATACTAGTAAAAAAAAGTTCGCAAATCTATCAACTTTAACAAATTGCGAACTTTTCACTCGTATACTAGTAAAAAAAAGTTCGCAAATCTATCAACTTTAATAATTAAATTGCGAACTTTTCATTTGTATACTAGTAAAAAATAGTTCGCAAATCTATCAACTTTAATAAATTGCGAACTTTTCATTTGTATACTAGTAAAAAAAAGTTCGCAAATCTATCAACTTTAACAAATTGCGAACTTTTTACACGTATACTAGTAAAAAAAAGTTCGCAAATCTATCAACTTTAACAAATTGCGAACTTTTCACTTGTATACTAGTAAAAAAAAGTTCGCAAATCTATCAACTTTAACAAATTGCGAACTTTTTACACGTATACTAGTAAAAAAAAGTTCGCAAATCTATCAACTTTAACAAATTGCGAACTTTTCACTTGTATACTAGTAAAAAAAAGTTCGCAAATCTATCAACTTTAACAAATTGCGAACTTTTTACACGTATACTAGTAAAAAAAAGTTCGCAAATCTATCAACTTTAACAAATTGCGAACTTTTTACTTGTAAACTAATAAAAAAAAGTTCGTAAATCTATCAACTTTAACAAATTGCGAACTTTTCACTTGTATACTAGTAAAAAAAAGTTCGCAAAACTATCAACTTTAACAAATTGCGAACTTTTTACATGTATACTAGTAAAAAAAAAGTTCGCAAATCTATCAACTTTAACAAATTGCGAACTTTTCACTCGTATACTAGTAAAAAAAAGTTCGCAAATCTATCAACTTTAACAAATTGCGAACTTTTTACACGTACCTATAGGATAATATAATATACTAGTAAAAAAAAGTTCGCAAATCTATCAACTTTAATAATTAAATTGCGAACTTTTCATTTGTATACTAGTAAAAAATAGTTCGCAAATCTATCAACTTTAATAAATTGCGAACTTTTCATTTGTATACTAGTAAAAAAAAGTTCGCAAATCTATCAACTTTAACAAATTGCGAACTTTTTACACGTATACTAGTAAAAAAAAGTTCGCAAATCTATCAACTTTAACAAATTGTGAACTTTTCACTTGTATACTAGTAAAAAAAAGTTCGCAAATCTATCAACTTTAACAAATTGCGAACGTTTTACACGTATACTAGTAAAAAAAAGTTCGCAAATCTATCAACTTTAACAAATTGCGAACTTTTTACTTGTATACTAATAAAAAAAAGTTCGCAAATCTATCAACTTTAACAAATTGCGAACTTTTCACTTGTATACTAGTAAAAAAAAGTTCGCAAAACTATCAACTTTAACAAATTGCGAACTTTTTACATGTATACTAGTAAAAAAAAGTTCGCAAATCTATCAACTTTAACAAATTGCGAACTTTTCACTCGTATACTAGTAAAAAAAAGTTCGCAAATCTATCAACTTTAATAAATTGCGAACTTTTTACACGTACCTATAGGATAATATAATATACTAGTAAAAAAAAGTTCGCAAATCTATCAACTTTAACAAATTGCGAACTTTTTACATGTATACTAGTAAAAAAAAGTTCGCAAATCTATCAACTTTAACAAATTGCGAACTTTTTACATGTACCTATAGCATAATATAAATATACTAGTAAAAAAAAGTTCGCAAATCTATCAACTTTAACAAATTGCGAACTTTTTACATGTATACTAGTAAAAAAAAGTTCGCAAATCTATCAACTTTAACAAATTGCGAACTTTTTACATGTATCTATAGCATAATATAAATATACTAGTAAAAAAAAGTTCGCAAAACTATCAACTTTAACAAATTGCGAACTTTTTACATGTATACTAGTAAAAAAAAGTTCGCAAATCTATCAACTTTAACAGACTGCGAACTTTTAACTTGTATACTAGTAAAAAAAGTTCGCAAATCTATTAACTTCAACAGACTGCGAACTTTTTACTTGTATACTATTAAAAAAAAGATAGTTTGCAAATCTATCAACTTAGGACAATCTTTGAAAGACAATGGCTATGCATATATCCGGTAATGACGATAGCGCGTAAATAAAAATGATGGCCCTACAGTGCACACACAAAACACGTGAAATAGTACTCCTAATAATACTATAAGTAATAAAGCATGAAATAGTACTTACTTTTACAAGATAGCACTATTAGTATTATTATTATAAGTGTTTTCACTCTAAACTCTGTCATGCAATTAACAATTCATCATGCAGTATTTTATAATAAAAGACAGCAAATCAACACATCTTAAGTTTTCTCATACGTTTTGTCATTTATTACATTAACGATACACAATAAGTTTTGTCATTTATTACAATAACGATACACAATAAGTTTTGTCATTTATTACAATAACGATACACACTAAGTAAATCACAAAAATCCTATTTTCTTTATGACAAATGTTCTATTTTTGTATTGCAACCTTGGTGCAAGCAGGTGTATATAACTTATAGCTTATACAAGTTATCGAATACAGGAAAAACCCGGCCACGAATAAGAACTGACCTAGGTTTTAAGTTAGCCTAAACATGTTTTAAACACAATTTTAGGCTAAACATGCAGGTTCATCTTTTCTGTAGGAAGGAAATAACCTTCAACTTAACAACTACATGTAGATGGCATTTTTTTTATCGACCCTCCCATTATCCCTCAGAAACATTAACATATAACAAAATTATTGACTCTAAATAGCCATATATATATAGATAGATACATATATAGATATATAAAAATATTATCATTTTCTAGTATATTATATTATCCTATAGGTATGGGTGAAAAGTTCGCAATGTGTTAAAGTTGATAGATTTGCGAACTTTTTTTACTAGTATACGTGTAAAAAGTTCGCAATTTGTTAAAGTTGATAGATTTGCGAACTTTTTTTTACTAGCATACAAGTGAAAAGTTCGCAATTTGTTGAAGTTGATACATTTGCGAACTTTTTTTTACTAGTATATTATATTATCCTATAGGTAAGTGTAAAAAGTTCGCAATTTGTTAAAGTTGATAGATTTGCGAACTTTTTTTTACTAGTATATAGTTAATATTTTATATAGGTATTTATACATAATCATAAAAATTGCGAACTTTATTTTACTAGTACTAGTATATCATTTTGCAAACTTTGCAAGTGTGTTAATTCCCAAGGAATTTTGTTCAACTCGATCTACACGACTATAAATGTCACGTACTTAATATTAGGACTTCGATGAAATTAATTACAACTTTAATAGTATTGTATACAAAAAGAAAACGTGAAAAAAGAGATATTTGTTTCGGACTGAGTTTGAAGAACTATTTAATATTTATCTATCATTTCGACGAAGTACGGCAAATCGGTTCAGAGACTACCGTATAGTACACGGACTTTTGTTTGCTATTCGCCATACGGGAGTTAAAATTGTTTACATTTTCACAGTGATTTAGTATTATTTCTGTAAAGAAGATATGATATAAACTATTTCCCTCCATAAATACTCAGTGGGGTCAAGAACACGATAGTTCCCCGACGATATGCAACCATTGACCCGTGTTAGTAACTCATCACGTTTTCCTCTGATTTTAAGACCTCTGCACTTTAGCCAGCGCTTTAGCTGCTTCACAGTAGAGTTCTGTGGGTCACTGTCAAATTTAGAGCCAGGAACGCCGTCATTTTCATCGAGAATCACGTTTAAATTAGACAAAGAATCGCGACAGGGGTCCAATTTTCGTGACGTAATAACTGCGCTTGCGCTATTTTACCGCCATTTGTTTGACAGGCTCTAAGCCAATGGGAATTTTACGTTCATATGGTGAACGTAAAATACACGGAATGTGGGGTCATCATACATTGCAGGCTCTCCCTTCCTTTCTCACTCCCCCAGTCCCCTAGAGAGCCGCTTTTCAGGCTATGAAATAAGTGGCGTTTCAAACGTTACTGAGGTGGAATTGGAACGATATGGTATGTGGAATGTACATGCAGGAAATATATTAATGAATGCAAGGGCGAAGTGCATATGAACCGACTGTATAGGTGTGTGGAGTAAACGGTGGTATGATAATGGTAAATGAAATTCATAAAAGAAAAGTAAGAATAAAAATTTGTAATGAATATAATGATAATGAATAAATAATAATAAGTAAATATGTAAGAATAAAGAATAATGTAAAAATAAAAATGTAAAAACATGAATGTAAAAATAATGTAAAAAATAACGGCAATATAAAACAACGATGTGAATAGAAGAAGGGGCAAAGTGAACTCGAGTTCGTGTGGATATACGTGACTGCCTCGAGGGAAGGAGGTGACGTAAATATAGGAAGGGAAGGAAAACCGAAGGGAAGACAAGTCGATAGTCCTTCACATAAGCTAATCATCAGGGGTTGACGATAGAGATGACACAGAAGAGTTTATATAATAGTAGAATGACAACTAATGTGACAACAAGATCGGAAAGACGTGCAACTCGTTTACTGCTATATTAAAAACAAGGTCAGCCTAAATTATAAGTTATAGGGGAGGGGAAGGGCCAGAAAAAATAGTGCAAGTATTTAGGGGAGGGCCATATTATTTTATATATAAGGAAATGGAGAGCCTGCACTAAAAACTATTCAGGCTAAAAATAAAATGCACTAGCCCTCCCACCCTCTAATTTTTGACCAGTCCCTTAGTTAAAATTCCATAATTATCTCTAGCTTAGTTTATTGGAACCTTTTTACCCCAAAGGCTGCAGTAAAGTGTAGTGGGGTACACGCGTTCCCCATTTTTTCCACAATATGGTGTTTTACTATTAATAAGCGGTGATGTGAGGTCTGAAGGTTTATATATCCTCTCGTTGTATGACACTTTTGCTGTGTATTATGATATCATTAATAAACTGTATGTTGCGTCTGACTGGCCAACATGCCCAAGTATCGATGTTGTTGAGTCTTATTGTGTAATGTAGATAAAATGTGATGTGTATCCTATAAATGTGATAACTGTGCGCGGGATCCCTGTGTTTTCTCGTCAACATACCACGTGGTGTATTCAGAACAGACGTGAGTCTCCGACTGTCGCGCCAAGTAGTAGCATCAAGATTTGATTATTTGCATCATCGGTCAGTCGTCAAAACAAGAAGAAGTCAAACAGCTGAATACTGGTCGTCAAAAATTAGCTTTTATAGTGATTATCATGGAACAAATACACAGAGATGTTCTCAGAACGAACCGCGTGGCTTTGGTCCGTGATTTAGAAGCGTCTAAAGTAGCATCTAACCTGTATGGAGCAGGGATATTAGACCTAAATGATCAAGAGAGCATACGGTCGAAATCCACTCATGAAGAACAAGCTCAAACTCTGTTGGATATGCTACCAAGGAAAGGTCCCAAGGCATTCAATGCTCTTTGTGATGCCTTAATCGATATCTCTCCGCATCTAGAGAAACATTTGAACCCTTCTCTGCAGCTGAAACAAGGTATTTTATTGAGATGCTCTCGTGCAGAAAATGTTCGACACAGTTGATAAATAAGCTAGTGTCGTGAACATGCACTTCCTTTATGTTATTAATAATCAAAAGAATTATCAGTTATCAACATTGACATTTGATAATAATAGTGTGAAAACGCTGCTAAAATATTAGCAGGCTTCTATTAGCATGCTTCACTCTGCTGAACTGATGACAACTGACTCGCTGAATCACTTTTTTAAGCTTTTAAACCTGCGATTATATCCAACAAAATATATATATAATTGATTTGAAATTATTGGTGAGTTATTACTCATTTCCTGTAGAGAGTTACATCATGTCCTAGTTGAGGAACTCAAAGATTCTGAGAACTTCGGCATCTTGTAAAACCAAGACCCGGACCCGGACACGGACCCGGACCCGGACTTTAAAATATAAATAAATGTATGAATAAAATAATTACAATAATAAATAAATGAATTACAAAAATGCATAAATTCAATGTAAATTTAAATTCAAAACATGTATTTGTTGTATTAACAACATGAAATTAGGTAGTAAAGCATGATGTCAGAGCCAAGGTGGTGAACAGGAATAGTGCGTTGGGGATTATAATAACGACATCTATTAGCTAGCTAAGTGATGCAAGTATAAACATGCAGGCTCTAATGTTTTTGTTATTATTTTTGTTATTATTTTTTTCTATTATTTGTCTTACAGATGGACAATGTATTTAGTAGCCTTACGGAATGTAAACATGCCTTTCAATTGCTATGGGTTTAGTGACTCTCAGAGTGAATCGAGTTGTAATGGAATGTCCCAGGAAATCAATTATTTAGTTACTCGAAAAAGCGTTGATTTTCTAATTTTACAGATTGTAGCTAATTTACAGAATTACTATGATATTTTTCTCAAAAATACATACACCTATTTCAATTAACGTTGTCATCTGGAACGGTTGATCTGAGACCGATAGGAATTGTGGGAGCTCGTTAAACTGTAAATGCACTATTATAATCATGCTTGAATATTAATGTTTACTTCTGAAATACTGTTATCTGTAATTCAGCACCATTCAAACGTGATTAAGACAATGTATTTGGAATTTAATGAACTCCCACAGTCCTTATCGGTCTCAGATCAACCATTCCAGATGGACAACGTTAATTGAAATAGGTGTATACACTGCATTATATATGGTTCAATACAGATACGTGGAATCCATCGATCCAATCTCATGTCTTCCAATGTATTATCACATACTCCTTGTATTTTTTCTGATGTCAGACGTATCATAGTTAATAGAGGAGTCCCCTCTGATATATTAACTATGGACGTATAATTTTGCCCGCCCCTACACGTACTGTGTTCTGTGTTTGCTGTAAAGTAGTTTAGCTATATTAAGAATATACATAGCATAATTCCTATAGTACTGCTATCTTAATTTTTAAATAACTAGCTGGATACTGAATAATTTTTTTACTACTACGCACGACAACGCGCGGTAAGGAACGCCTGGGTGATTTTGCTTATGTAAGAAAAACAAAAGACCCTGGCATCGGCTGGTGTTTTACACCCAGTATTTCTGGGTGCTTGATTGGTGTATACCGCTGATAAAAGTTTTCATTTTTAATATTCACCCTGAAAAGACCTTTCATACTGCGAGTTTCAGACTCATAAGTTAGATTTACTAAACCTAAGACCAATTTAACACTTCAAGAATGCTGTAATGAGGTATTTGGTATACGAAAAATGTTTTGAAGCGGTTTTTTTTTTTGCTTTTATGAAAACTGAAAACTCGCGGCATCTCGAAATCGAGGAAACTACGGAAACTGAGGAAACTACGGAAACTCAACTTTCCCTAAATCGCTTAAAATTAATAAACTATGTAAGCAATCTATTTTGGCTTTTTTGCTTAACATTAAGCCTAAAGGCTAACGAGAATAAGCGATTAATTCATGCACAGTGGCTATATTCGTACGTCACCCGTAACCGGACTGGTAGGTGAGTCAAAATTATTTAGATTTTCACAGTGTTTTTTATTATTTCAGTAAAGAAGATACGATATATTCGTTTAGATGGAGTAAGCGATTATCGTAAGCTATATTAAACTGATTCAGAGTAATTCTACGAGTCTGTATACATGGTAGGCAAACGACTCATTTCGCGACACTTACAATTTTCTTCAACTCGATCACTACTGTAAATGTACTTAATATTAGGACTTCAATGACATAAATTACAACTTTAATAGTATTGTATACAATAAGAAAGCGTGAAAAAGAGATATTTGTTTCGGATCGAGTTTGAAGAACTATTATTTATTTATCTACGGCAAAGCGATTCAAAGACTCCAGTACTTGGACTTTGGTTTGCTATTAATACGTGAGTCAAAATTATTTAGATTTTCACAGTAATTCTACAAATATTTCTTTTTCACGCTTTCTTATTGTATACAATACTATTAAAGTTGTAATTTATGTCATGTGCGTGACTGACATTTACAGTAGTGTACGATCGAGTTGAAGAAAATTGTCCGTTTACGGGTGACGTACGAATACAGCCACTGAGCATGAATTAATCGCTTCTCGTTAGCCTTTAGGCTTAATATTAAGCAAATTAAAGAGCCAAAATAGATTGCTTACATAGTTTATTAAGCATTTTAAGCGATTTAGGGAAAGTTGAGTTTCCGTAGTTTCCGTAGTTTCCTCAGTTTCCGTAGTTTCCTCGATTTCGAGATGCCGGAAAACTCGTACGACTTTCATTACTGAATACTTTGAAAAAAGTTTTCTTGACTCAAATTAATTTTGTATGTAAGTTTATCGTCAAATAAAATATGCATATTCAAATAAGTGTGAATTGTTTTTCTCCTTTAGATCGTTTTAATTAAGTCTGTTTGATAGTTAGAAAAATATAAAATGAAAGTCCTTTTTTGCAGATGTAATATTAAATGTAAGTTTTGTAACGGAAACTGACTTTGTTTTTCTCGAAAAAGAAAATTAGTTAGCTGAAAAGAAATTAATTTACCCTGCCTTGGTTATGTATTTGTCTTGGCCTTTGTATTGTTGTGTAGATTGCAGTTTTACTTCGTAGTGAGTATGAAGACGAAAGTCGTTCATTTCAATAACTGAAAAATTTGTCACATTTCGGTATAAAAGCTAAAGCTATCGATTTCAGGTGTAAAATATGTACATTCTATGACTGCGTTATCCAGGTTTGTTTCCTTAGCTTACATTTTTTTAACAAAAACTCTTAGTATAAGTGTTGAGTTTTTACTTTAAGTTTAGATTATATCCATGCATGTACAAATTAATTTTGCAAATCGATGATGACTTCCTGAGCCTTTGCGCTCTGCTTTGCTGCTATTAAATTGTGAAAAATAAAATTATTAACCCTAGATCTTCAAAAAATCCTTTGTATAATTTTCCTGAAGTTACTTATTTTTCATTTTTACATTTCTGTATTTTTTTTAGTTTCCCGAAGATTGTAAATTTCATTCAAGCAATAATATTTGCGTTAGCCAATCAAAATTAAGTATTCACTTAGCCAATCAGAATCAATATTGACCAGCCGATGCCAGGGACTTCTCCTCACGGAAAAAGATCCTGGGAACAAGGTTGAAAAAACATGCAAACGAGCCGATTTTCGATGTTTGAAGCACAATAACTAAACAAAAAAACGAACGGCGACCCCCTTTTTTATCTTATTTTATCTTATAAAGTCTTTGTTTAGTTTTTGAAAAAAAATGACATTTTTCTATCCCACAGTAAATCGGCTTTTTCAACTTTTTTTAAGCCTTGTCTTTTAAGGTAGGCCATTTTACTGAAACAAGTACTTCTTTACTTGAAGTTTCAATCAGTTGAAGTTTCAATCCAGTTTTGATATGATCTTTGCTGCTCGTACATGTACCGTCTTTCTAGTTCGTCCATGAGCGTCTTGCCACATGATCCCCATATCAAAAGGCCATGCCATATGACTGTATTATATATTGCTGTATAGTATATCATGCCTGCATATGCAAACTAAAGTAATGTATATTCCCTAAAGTATGCCAAAAATGTACAGATTTGTAAATTTATGTAGTTTGTGCATCTATTAAACGAACATATATTTCCTAACAGTAGTTCTATATTCATCAGGAATCATAATATTACAATCTAATAGCATGACTTCTCGGGTGATTAATGATGAAATGTCCCCTCAAGCCTGGAAGGTTTAGTTAAAGTGCAACAAACCCCCTCGATATTCCAATATATATCAAAAGCTAGAGAATTAGTTCTAAGAACTTCTGCGGAACAATTATGGGATCTGAACAAATTCCTGATTTTTTACAAATTTTCAAAGTCAGATTCGGATGGACCACTTGTAAACGTCAGTTGCATTCACACAAATAATTCCAATGCCTTCTACAAGGTACGCTGGGTTGCTACAACCACAAATAACGCACAGTTTGGGAAACTTGTGCCTCTTTTGACAGTATTTTTAACGTTTTATAACACCACATACTTCTCTATGTTTACAGTTTCTTGCAAGCAACATGTTACTGGGATGTCGCCACAGCTACTCGATCCAGCTCACGCTGTTGCGCTCAGGCGTGTCACCACAGGGAGTTCAAAGGCCACTTTTCCCATGTTTAAACGTTTGTAAAAAATCATGAATTCGTTTCAATCGTGTGTTGTTTTTGCAGAAGTTCTAAGAAATGTTCTAATTTTTGATACAAATTGGAATCTTGAGGGGGTTTGTTGCACTTTAAAGCAAGTCACTTCAACAAGACCTCCCTCTGCTTTCAGGGACATTTAATCACTTATCACCCTCAGGTCATGCTATTACTCATAATAATAATAACTAAATTTAGGTGACATCAACTACTCAAAAGATTGTAATTTTGTTATTTTCTATAAATATAATCTGTTGCAAGGAGTATGATATGTTAAATGTGTATGTTCTAATATTTCAGAAGTCCTACCTGCTGAAAGTAGTGAGATAGTAGATGCCATGTCTGTAGAATCTACATCCACTCCACAAGGCAATGAAAAATCTCCCATTACAAGCACTGATGGTCCAACAGGTATTTCTATATGGACTAAATTAATGACTAGTTTGTAAGGGATGGACCATTAGAAGTTGGGGGGGGGGGGGGGGGGGGGGGGGGTGTTGGTAATTCCCAAAATAAAAACGTGCACGGCCAATGCGCCAAAACAAATCCTGCTCAGAGCCAAGCGCAAAAAAAAAACTTGCAGAACCTTGAGGGATAGCGAATGGTAACATTTTAAAATCCGAGCCTGAGATTCTAGAAATATATCAGCTCAAATATTTCCTGTATTTAAAAATTCGCGACTCCGAGACATCAAACACACGAAAATCCGAGACTATGAGACATCAAAAACACGAAAATCCGAGACTTTGAGACATCAAAAACCGGCAAAACTCCGAGACTTTGAGACATCAAAAACACAAAAATCCGAGACTTTGAGACATCAAAAACACAAAAATCCGAGACTTTGAGACATCAAAAACACGAAAATCCGAGACTTTGAGATATCAAAAACACAAAAACTATGAGACTTTGAGACATCAAAAACACGAAAATCCGAGACTTTGAGACATCAAAAACACGAAACTCCGAGACTTTGAGGAATCAAAAACATGAAAATTCGAGATTTTTGCTAACAGATACCCAAGAAATCATAAATATTTCGATGCAAAATCTATTGTTTAGATTTTGCATAAATCATCCGCTTTATTTAAACAATCCTCGATATCTTGCAATCCGCCTTATAAATTTTGATAAAACTTTCCACAACTGGGGGCAAACATTCAAGGTGTCTGAAGCAGCATGAAGCATTTTGCTGGAAAATGACTTTAAAGGCTAATATTGGACTCAAGGCTAAAACATATATTTCGTAATAATCAATTAAAATTATGTCCGATTTCTCAAAAAAACATCCTAAATCATAATTCAGTCTTTATGAAAGAAATGTGTTCAAGTGGATTTGAAATCGAACCCAACGCGTTTTTATACTGGAGCTTCAAATGCGGACGGTACTCGCAAAAAATTATTGGGTCTAGCCACCTTAAGCAACAACTCGAAACCCAATAATGGCGGCAGTTCTCTTTGACAGGCGCCGACAACAACGTACACCTGGTGAGTCATTTAATGATTTCATAACTGATCTCAAAGTACTAGCGAGAGGATTAGGACTGAGTGACACTGATAGACTTGTACGAAATGCAATTGCTTGTAAGCCACTTGATGAGAGAGTGAGACAAAGATGCCTCGAGAAAGGTGAGGAGTTAACGCTAGACAAAGCCACCGAGCTAGGAAGACAGTGCGAAGCGACTAAAGAAGGATTGAAAATAATTGATGGAGAAGATAGAAAAGTAACTGTCAATGAAATCAATCATACGTCCAAAGTCCAAAGTCAACAGAAAAACAAGTACAAACATGCTTGAAGAGAGTGGTAGCGAGTACAGTGATGAAGATGTGAGAGTGTTAGACATTAACAGTGCATGTAAACACTGAGACATCAAAAGAGAATGAAGAGTGGCGGGAGACAGTACAGATAGAGTCAGACATGATAAAATGTCAATTAGACACTGGAGCTAAAGTCAGCGTCATGAATGTAAGAAGCTAAACAAAGTAGCACCAAAATAAGGAACTGAAAACAACCAACAAGAGACTAGTATCATACAGTGAACATACCATAGTCCCTCGCGGTTATGCTCTCTTAATAGTAACACACAAAAATGTTAAGTGTCAAGTCAAGTTCTATATTGTAGATAGCCACCAGAAGCCCGTCTTGTCAGGTGAAGTGTGTAAAGCCCTTGGATTAGTACAAAGAATATATCCTATTGATGAAGATTGGAAAGAAACCCTAAAGAAATTCACAGACCTTGAAAAGACACTACGTGGTACCTACTCAATCAAAATCGACCCAACCGTTCTACCAGTAGTACACGCCCCAAGAAAGCAAGCAGCAGCTTTACTCCCTTGCGGTTCCACTTGAGTTTTGATCATTTGTGACGTAATTTTGATTGTCGATTACAGTACAGAACCATAGAAAACTGACTTCAATTTGTTAAATGGACGCACGCTACTTATGAACCATTTCTTAAATTTTTCGTGCTTAGCAACCCCCCGCGTGTATGTAGCAACTCAAACTGGAGAACCAATCAGGTTGCGAATTTCAAATTGTTTTTGACGTGTGTGACAGATAAGCGGCTTTTTGATGTAAACAAACGATCGTCAACATGTTTTCAGACTGTATACAAAAGCTTTTAATAATAATATCACGATTAATTTTCTTCAATTTCTGGTCGGCCATATAATAAATAAGTTATTGACCGAGCATGTTCGGTCCGGGTAGGAGGATATTTGGTCTCGTTCTTTTTTTCGCGGCACGTACCGCGCCTTCGGCTTGGTCCGTACCCTCGGTCAATAACACAGGGTTCGTGCTACTCCTTAAGCTCCTTGAAAACTCCTTAGATTTGATTTACGTTTTTAAGGGCACTTGATCATGGAAAGCCCTTGAATTCTAGAAAACCAGCAAAAACTCCTTAAAAACTCCTCAATTCTAGCTAAAGTAGGGTAAAAATTCTAGTATTGCAAATTTAAGTTAAGTAAAAATTCTAGTATCGTACATCATTTTCGTAAATTCGTAAATTTTCGTGGCAATGCATCAACATCAACAAAAGTGCTTAGAAATTACTTTTTAGTCCTTGAAAACTCCTTGAAAACTCCTTAGATTTTGTTTACTGACATCAGCACGAACCCTGATAACATATATATTTTTGTTTGTTTTCAGATAATACTGAAGTTGAAGGCGATAATCCTGATGGTGGTTTGTCCATATTTGGTAGTGGGTCTTCTCGTGGGCGTCCAAGTGAGGCTGTTGATGTAAGAAGCATGTACAGGATGGACAAGACCCCTCGAGGTTTAGCTGTTATCATCAACAACAAGACCTTCCTTCCTGCATCCGGTATGCATAGGTATCCACGCAATGGTACTGATGTTGACCGTGATTCCCTTGATAGAGCCTTCACTAAATTAGGTTTCACTACCATGGTATATGATAATCAAACTGTATATGATTTCAATAAGATCTTCAAAAGTCTTGCCACAAGAGATTACAGCAATGAGAATGCACTTATTGTCTGCATTCTGAGCCATGGTGAAGAAGGAATATTGTATGCCAGTGATGGTACTATCCAGACTAAAGATATGATGAAATGGTTTAAAGGATCCAATCTGGCTGGCAAACCAAAGATCTTTATATTCCAGGCTTGTCAAGGTTAGCATAGTATAGCTTCTTGCCAGGGGGGGAGTACCACCCCCGGGGTTTCTTGTTTATTTATTTGTGTTTGTATTCACTTTTACCATTTTTATAGTTTATAGTTTTCAATGGTCACTTAATTATTTGTTTGCTTTGAATCAATTTAATTCTAGACTTTTTTTCTAAAATTAGTCTCACTCCAATTCCAATCTTTTTATTAGTCTATTTAATATTAAGATCTGATCGGTAACTTTTTTAATGGCCCCTTATTCCCAGCATGAAAATTCAAACTTGCGTGAAATTAAACCAGAATTAAAGCTGCGTAAAGGTCTTGGAGTGGGAGGGGGGGGGGGGGGGGGGGGGGGGGGGGGGGGGGGTCTCCATTTGTCCAAGTGGTAGGGGTGATCGGCTTACCTTTTAGGGTTGAAAATGTTTCATGTGCATACCTTTTGGGGTCCTTTTAGGATTCTGGCTTAAAAGCAGTTCAGTGTCACATGAATCCGTACCTTTAAGGGTCATTTTTATTCTTCTTTGTTGCTTAAAAAATAAACTTGGCTGGCAAGAACATCGCACATCCGTACCTTTCAGGGGTTGAAATCAGCAGGGTTTTAACAGTTATTTTAATCTGTGCGAACCTTTTAGGGGTCGTTTTTAAATTTAACCTCCGCCGATCACCCCTACCACTTGGACAAAGGGAGTACTCCCTGCCCGGGAGCTTTACATGTACTGATTAATACATGATAAGTGTAAAGTTGATGTACATGATTCGTAAAGATAGTTTTACGCTTCATTTACGCTGTCATGTAAATGCTTTGTAACTAGGTCCGTTTAACATTATTTACGATTATGTAAAGAAGCATAAATATGATGAAACTTATCGGCAGTGATAAGGTTGGGCTTAGGTGCTATGATGCCACCCGGAAGGACGCACATGGCCCCGGCGACAAGGTGGTAACCATGCATGGTACCCACCCACGGTCCGCCACCTAACACCTATTACACTGATCAGATAAGTGGAATAATACCTACTTCCATACTTACCAGGGATAGGGTGGGCGGGAAGCACTAAACAAAGTTAAGCAGCAAGCAATCGCAGCAGATTGCTAAACACACAGCCTCGTGTGTAAGTCCCTGCATAAAATAGGGGCATAAAGCAACCGCTGAACAGCCCACGTTCACCACAGCAAGCCCAGCAGCACAAAACACATTGCAGCAATACACACCTCAAGTTTAACCTTGCCTAAATTCCATTTAGCCCCATACTAGACGGTTGCGAAGTAAAGGGTCATTAAATTAGTCTTAAAGGGAAGAGCACGGTACAAAGCAAGCATAAATTCTATTGTTCTCAATCTGACTAAATCGGTATTAATAGTAAGCGAATTTTGTATACTAAGTTATGAAACTCCAATGTTAGTTCTTTCATATTTTTTAGTAAAATTGTCAAGGTAAAAGTAAATCTTACCCGGGGGGTAAAAAGGGTAAAAGTATTTTCTATGCGTACCTTTTAGGCCGGGTCCTTTTAGGGTTCTGGCTCAAAAATCAGTTATGTAACTTACATGATTTCATACCTGTAAAAGTCATTTTTACTCTGTTTTGTTGCTTTGTTGGGGTAGAAATCGACAAGGCTTTATCAGTTATTTTTATCTGTGCGTACCTTTTAGGGGTCGTTTTCAAAACCTCCGCCGATCACCCCTACCACTTGGACAAAGGAGTACCCCCCCCCCCCCTCCCACTCCCGGGATTTGACCGTAAGTCGAACTTTGTGCCGAAGCAAAGGCAACCCGTGTAAATACAAAAATATTGAAGTTAGTGCATTCTGTTTTAGTTTCTTTGTGTTATGTGTAATATGCTGTATCATGAATCATCTATGCCAACCAAGCACCATTAGGTGGCAGAAGGATAAGATATATTATCCAAAGTTGTTTTGTAGGTTGGTTTATGCATAATTTGTTAAAAGTAAATGTTTCTTCAACCTTTTAGTTTGAATGTTATTTTGTGAGTTTTTAGGCCTTTAAGAAGGCACTAATTATGGGCAATAACTTTCAAACTATGGGGTCTCCAGTGAAATTTTGAAATATTGTCATAACTGATGTTACGTTTGATATAACGTCTGTGCAAGCTATGTTTTGATATTATGCTCATGCTCAACAAGTGGAGATGTTACAGGCATAGCATGCATAGCATGCATATATGTTTTTCTTCTTTCACCTCTTAAAACATTTGAGACACAGGTATAACCTACTCAGTTAGAGCAAAGGCAAAATAGGACAAATTTGATAAATTTGATAAATTTATGGAGCGCAGGTCATAGCCTAGAAGATGTGATAAATTTATCAAGCCAGGCCATGGCCTAGAAGATTTGATAAATTTATTAAGCCAAAAAACGCCATCTCTCTCTTAGGGATATGTGTTGATGCATTGCCATGATTTGTTTCAGGTCATGCTCTATTAGGGATATATGTTGATGCATTGCCATGATTTGTTTCAGGTCATGCTCTATTAGGGATATATGTTGATGCATTGCCATGATTTGTTTCAGGTCATGCTCTATTAGGGATATATGTTGATGCATTGCCATGATTTGTTTCAGGTCATGCTCTATTAGGGATATATGTTGATGCATTGCCATGATTTGTTTCAGGTCATGCTCTATTAGGGATATATGTTGATGCATTGCCATGATTTGTTTCAGGTCATGCTCTATTAGGGATATATGTTGATGCATTGCCATGATTTGTTTCAGGTCATGCTCTATTAGGGATATATGTTGATGCATTGCCATGATTTGTTTCAGGTCATGCTCTATTAGGGATATATATTGATGCATTGCCATGATTTGTTTCAGGTCATGCTCTATTATAGGGATATATGTTGATGCATTGCCATGATTTGTTTCAGGTCATGCTCTATTAGGGATATATGTTGATGCATTGCCATGATTTGTTTCAGGTCATGCTCTATTAGGGATATATGATGATGCATTGCCATGATTTGTTTCAGGTCATGACTACATGGATGGAACTGATGTCACTGATGGACCTCAACCTGATGAATGTGTACAAATCCCTGTTGAATCTGATTTCCTCTATGCATATTCCACTGTCCCTGGCTACTATTCGTGGAGGAACGCTGAGAATGGTTCATGGTTCATCCAGTCCGTTGTTCAGGTTCTGGAGAAATATGGCAAGACTACAGATCTTCTAACTATGATGACACGTGTCAATGCATTGGTGTCCACTTACCAGTCAAGGACTAACGACCCTTACTCTGATCGCAAGAAACAAGTCCCAAGTATTGTATCTATGATGAGAAAGGATTTCTATTTTTATCCAGATCAAATTACTAATAGCAATAATTACAGTGAGGCTACTGGAACCAACGTCACCCAAACAAACGTTTCACAAATCAGTATCCAATCACGTCCATATAAAAGTAATTGCATAGTCATTTGACATTGCATTTGAACATTTAACATGTGTCGGCCCCAGTCCTTCAGATCCCTTCTTGACATGCGCAGTGTCATTTGACACCAGAAAAGGACAATCAACAATCTTTGTGAAGTAGAGATTGATGAGGTCGGCAAAACGCGAAACCTCGTTAAAATTCGGGTGTAACTAAAATGAGGATACGGACATGCGGACATGCGGACATGCGGACCAGCGGACATGCGGACCAATTTTGCAGACCAATTTTTTCATTATTTCTGTATTGTAGATGCTTTTATTAAAATAAGAGTCATGTGCAAATGCATAAACCTGTATGTAAATAAAAACAATAAAGGTATGCGAATGGATAAGAATTTACGGGTCAATGCTAAATGACATGCTAAAAAGCAGGTATTCGTACCAACACATCAATTGAGGGAAGGTGTGTGTGTATGTAAGAGTTGTAGAGTGCAAGTCGTGGAAAGTAAGTGTGAATAAGTGGAGTTTCAAATTGAGGTTGAATGGAACAGGTACATATATGTGGAGTAAACGGTGGTATGATAATGGTGAAAGAAATTCATAAAAGAGAAGTGAGAATAAAAATATGTAATGAATAATAATGATAATAATAATGATAATGAGTAAATAATAATAAATAAATATCTAAGAATAAAAAATAAGGTAAAAATAAAAATGTAAAAATAATGTAAAAAATAACGGCAATATAAAATAACGATGTGAATAAAGAAAGGCGCAAAGTGAACATCTAAATATCTACGTGTATATGTGTATATGTGTAAATAAAGAAATGAATTGAATCAGTTGAATTGAACTCGAGTTCGTGTGGATATACGTGACTGTCTCGAGGGAAGGAGGGGACGTAAAAATAGGAAGGGAAGGAGAGCCGAAGAGGAGATAAGTAGATAGTCCTACCATAAGCTAATCATCAGGGGTTGAGGCAAATGGTAGAGGTAAGGACCAACATGTTTCATAACTCACGGCCGTAAGCCCACCCTTCAACATCAATTCATCCCCGATTCCGCTTTTTATTTATTATTCCTTCCATAACAGAATTGCCAGTATCATCTATTGATTGCTTTGAAATCGTATAAATAAGATTGCTAGCGATGTACAAATAAACGATAGTGATTTTTTAATCACTTAAAACTGCTACGCTATAGAGCTCAATTTAAGCAAGCCAGAGTTTCGTTTGAAATCTAACTTTAATATTTCAATAATTTCATGAACACAGTCGCTGATTCACTTTAATACTTGTTTATTTAATTTCGAACGTAAAACTTGGTAAATCATATCCTTTTGGGCCACTAATACCCCGTCTCAAAATCATCTTGTGCGTTACGTATAGTACTACATTGAAGGTTAGCAAGCAAATGCCACCAGTACGCAATGTTTAAGGCCCATTTCCCGCGTCCAAAATACGTCAAACTCT
The DNA here is from genome assembly GCA_949775045.1 of Metridium senile. Taxonomy (NCBI): domain Eukaryota; kingdom Metazoa; phylum Cnidaria; class Anthozoa; order Actiniaria; family Metridiidae; genus Metridium; species Metridium senile. Next base: position 3,617,595 of record OX459106.1, read on the forward strand.
CGTGTATTATATATCAAATTTATTAATATTTTCATATTTGGTGGTACCTTTCACGTCTGAGCGTGCGCTTTTAAGTTTTAGGACCAAATGCACCGCAGGGTAGCCGGTATGGGTAGACGAGTCTCTTCAAGAGATATCAATTGTCAATCTAAACTTTTAAACTCCCGCGAGAAATATTTCATTTTGCATCTAATAATATGAAATAAAGACCTCAGGAAACAATGTTTTAGAATCTATAAGTACCTAAGGCGAAATTCTAAGCGAAAGTACAAAAAAAAGATAGGAAAAAGTACAAAATTTTGTGTGTTTATGACCCGGGGGGGGGGGACTCTCTTATATCGTAGGGCGGGGGTGCTCGTATCTTTTAGGGGTCAAAATCAGGGGTTTGGTATCGTTTAGGGTGTCGTTTAAGCTTTTTGGGCAACCGAAGTCAAAGCTGGTATTTTTAGGGTATTTTTAAAGGTAATAAGATATTAGATAAGAATACTGATAGCAGCAAAGGCAATTTGAAAAAATTCAAAAACTTTACAAGGTGCTTTTTAAGGTGTTCGAAGTTTACGTCTTTGGGACTATTAAAAATACAAAATAACTATAAATTCTAATCTCTTAGGGGTAAAATATCTTTTTGCCGCGCCCACCTTTGTAAGGTATCTTTTAGGGGTCATTTTTTAAATTTTCGACGAGCACCCCCACCCTTTTCCGGCCGGAGTCCCCCCCCCCCCCCCCCCCCCCCCGGGCTTTTAGGGTATCAAAATTAAAAGCTCAAATTTCAATGTATCATTTAGGGTGAAAGAAAATGTAAATTCACATCCTTTTTCATGCTTTTTTGTTTTCAGTTTTTGTGTGTTATCTGTAAGAGGTAAAACATTGTGCATAGCTATTTTGAAAGGACATCCATTTTTAAAAATTCCTAACAACCATACACAATAGTTTTACTACCCAATTATCAACCAAAAGTCATCACCCCCTCCCCTGTGCGCGGGAACCCTGTGTTTTTTCGTCACCATACCACGTGGTGTAGTCAGAACAGACCTTGTTGAGTCTCCGACTGTCGCGCCTAGTCAAGATTTGATTGTTTGCCTTTTTGATAAGTCTTGAATACAAGGCATAGAATTACCGAATACATCAGACATACTGTCCATAGTATGACAAGTGAAGTCAAGAGTGAGGTACGTAAGAACTCTTTGTTGGCGCTTTGCATAACAATTATTTCAATATGGCCGACCATTAAGGAGTCACTGCTTTTTTCGAAAATTTCACTTCAAAGGACTCCATTACGATTTAGAGGTATTTTGTCGATTGTAAGGTAATTGTAATAGTATTAACATTTTAACTGTTCGAAAATATGAAACCAAACAGCTTTCTTTTCGGCATGTTAGTGATTTCAGCTTGGCCACGATGCCAAGATGGCGGTCGAATGACTCGCTTGGAAAGTCGTCAAATAAGTGTATTATTAAAGTGTAGATAAGTTTATAGTTCAAGTTTCTGTCGTAATGCAGTCGCTTAGTATTATAAACTCCAAAAATCTACTGATAATTCCATAGAATCTGAACGAAATATTTCATTGAGCGATGCCATTTTCTCCGTTCAAAACCTCGAATTAAATTCACCTGTTCTGCTGAAAAATGAGCTTGTGTAATTTCTCTTTGTTTGTTGTTGTTTTAGAGTGTAATTTACTTTACTTGTAGGAATAGCTATTTATATTTTTCCTTGAGTCCTCTACTTATGTAAGGTAGTCGTACCTATTATCTTCACTTCCTAAAGTACGATAAAATAGTGCTTTGCGTAAAAAATAATGTATATCTTCTAAAAAACTGCTTCAAAATGAATTACAAGAACTTAAAAGAACAAGTTTCTGGAAATCAAAGGCCAGACAAAAGTCTGTCCAGGTTTTAATAAGCACATGCCACTCTAGGTCAACAATTAAGCTAAGACCTACGCCATATATTAAACACTTCAGAGTCCACCCTGCCTACAGGGTAGTTAATACCTTATGTAAACTTGTGAATTTTTTTGTAGATGAATAGCTCAGAGTTTGTTCTACGTGCCAGGGGTTTGCCATGGGGTGCTACAGCAGAAGATGTCCAGGAGTTTTTTAATGGTTGGTATCTTCAAATCAATAAGACATAGACTCAATAATCTCATATTGCAAGATGCTCTTTGACCTGTCTATCTTCTATAAGCAACAATCATCACATGAAAATCATTCTCAAAAAAATAAGTGAAATTTCTTAAACTTAGGTCCACTGGGTACCTAAGTATATTAAATCCCAGCTCAAAATCAGTAGCAGTTGTACTTATTCCTGGCGTAGCCAATCGATACCGATTTGCCAATCTTTTAAATCGTTAACAATCGATATATTGATATAGATTGCAATCAATCAATTGGTTAAAATCGAAATCACATTGATATCGAGAATTAATCCATGAAAATCAATATTACACTGGTATCAATAATAAAAATTGATAGAATCCACTTTGAAAATGCAATTAATGCCACACACTTTTCAAATACGTTCTGAAAATATGGGTAAAGATGGCATTCCAAACAAATGCAATGATAATAATAATGTAATAATAATAATATATCTTTATTGGGTAACAAATAAAGCAGAGCTTTTTTCCAATTTGGCCCATAATAATATAGTATGTTTAAACGTGCCTTTACTGCCGAAAATAGAAAATCAATAAAATTTGATAAAAATCTATACCACACCATTTGCTTTATCAATTTCTAACAATTTTTGATTAAAATCGTTGATTTTTACCGATATCGCTCTATATCGATTGGAAAGAAAAGAAAATGTGTGCAAATTAACAGAACATGAGAGAAGTGTTCTGACAATCCCCAAATGCGTTATAACTGCATACAGCAAGTTTTCTATTTCTTTTATAAAACACAAGTTAGCATATTTGACCAAATGTAAACATGCATGCTGTGTGCTCTTAAAGCACACACCCTAGCCAATCAGAATGAATAATGTCTAATTGATTCAATTTATTGAACCCAGTAATGCATGCATTATGTGAATATGAAATTTAATATCCAAGATTTGACTGCCTATGGAATATTAGTTTTCACAGCAATTCACTTTTCATAGATTTAGCTCTAGTAGTTATCAATGGTAACAGCAATGTTAATTGAATACACAGATTGTAATATAATTGGTGGTCTCAGTGGCATTCACTTTACATATGGTACTGATGGCAGACCTAGTGGAGAATGCTTTGTAGAACTGGAATCTGAAGATGATATTGACAAGTAAGTTAACATGATTTACAAAACAAGAAAGTTAGAGAAAAAAAGACAAAATAAATGGGCGTTTAGAAATAATGATATGTAGTGTTTGGTGGAATCTATATTGTTGGTATGAAAAATTAACTTTCATTTTAGTGTAATTTGCAAAACAAGAAATTATTTTGAGCTACGTCAGAAAGAAGAAATATATCCATTTTTAACCCTATCACTCCTACAAGGCCCAAAACTGCCAGTAAAAAAAACACCCCTGCTTTGAAAATTGGTACTTAAATAAGCCAAATTTGCTCCCTTGGCTGAAAGTATGCACAGGGAAGGTCTTCAAGTTGTAATAGCATATCAGTCACAACAAAAGCTGTGATTATGGGACAAAAACTTTATTTAAAATTAGCAAAGTCAAAAATGACCTTTTGTTACATTATTTTCAGTAGTGAAAATAAACATTTAACTTGAAATTATAATTTTTAGGCTAAAAAGTAATGTTTTTTTTAGGGGTCTGAGCAGAGCTAACCATAACATTGGTAAAAGGTACATTGAAGTATTTCGCTCTAAACCAGAGGAGATGGACTGGGTTATCAAGCGTATGGGACCACCACAAGACAAAGACTTTGAGTCTGTGATACGTCTACGTGGTCTTCCCTATGGATGTACAAAAGAAGAGATTGCCCAGTTCTTCACAGGTAATTCTATTGAAGATATTAAACCCCCTGATTCCCACTGAATAAATTGCATGCTTGAACATTCCTAATGACTAATAGTTGCCATTGGCCTACTTACCCCACCCCCCTTTACCTTTGATTATCAATACCGTTCTACAGTGAGGACACTTGAACCGTGAACACTTTGAGTTTTTTCTTTTTTACCCACATCCCTTAAGTGAATAGATTAAAAATATGATTTCTTATGAACACTTAGTGTATTTGAACTCACTGCTTCATTTTTAGAGGTTTTGAATCAGTAGAAGGCTATAATTACATGAAAAAGTGTTGATGGTATCCTCACTGTAATATTCTCAGGGTTGTTCTATTTTAATAACAAGTGTATTATTCCCCTGGTGTTCCATTGAAGGGTACGAGATATTACCGAATGGGATAACCATCACATTACAGGAGGAGGGGAAGACCTCAGGGGAAGCATATGTGGAGTTTGCTTCACCAGATATAGCTGAGCAAGCCATGAAAAAAGACAAGGAAAAGATTGGGCACAGGTGGGGGTTTGTGGTGGTATGGGTCAGGGACCCCATGATTATATGATAATAGTGTTGAATATTGGGTAATAATATCATGTGTCGATCAACCTAATTCAATGGGCCTGTAACAAAAAGAGTAGAGGACAGGGTACTAGATCACATCAAGATATGTAAGATTTCTGAGTTTGATTGCAATTGGTTGTATTCTGACCAAGATACAGCCTCATAAAAATGCAAAGTAAAAAAATAGAAGGAAATGTATGGTTTGGAAGAGGGTGCCTGTCCTTTGTAATTTTGGGCAGTTTTGAATGGCTGTAACTCGCTCAAAATCCAACAAAAAGTACCAAATCTCAGGAATCTTACATATCTTGGTCTGCTCTTTTATATTATGAGGTTTATTTCTTAATTACATTAATTAGGGAAACTAGTACCCAGTCCTTTACTTGTTTTGGGACAGGCCAATTAACATTGTTGCTGCATTAAGCCTAATCTTGTGACCTTGAAGGATCATGGAATATATTATCAAGACACCATTGGCTAATAAGAGACTCATTGTGCACTTGTGAGTGGTATAAACAAAGATATGATTTAGGCATCATGAAAGACCACATGACCCCTATTAACTCAAGATTAAGCTTTTTTCAGCAACATTGTTTATTGAATTAGATATATAGAATCCCATATCAAAATAAAAAGTGCTTACTTGCGAAAATGCTAAGAGGATATTCAGCTTGAAATTATATGCCATACTTTTTGTTATTTTTCTTGCCATGTATAAATATCAAATAACCAAACCACCTATTTTTATAAGAATAACATGGTAACTTATTGTATTGCTTTGAAAACAAGAAATATTTTTGGAAAAGTTGGATGTTTTCTCTTTGAGCAGCAATTTTTCAATAATTAAAAACAATATTTTTGATAATAAATTTTAAAAAAGGAATGTACTGTATTATACCATAATTTTGCTTGTATGGAACCTTAATGCTACAGTTTCACATTGTCTAGCAGCACTGGCCAAGCCTTTATTTGTTGCAAAAAAATCATAATTTCACACATTTCAAGCAAAACAATAGTTTAAGTTCTTTTTTTATAGCAAGTATTAGTTACTTTCAAAAACAAGTATTGTAACAAGGTTTTCTTCTGTATTTGATGTTACTGGTTGAATGATAGTGACTAAATCACTACTAAATATTAACTATTTGTTAGTAACTATTTTCTTTTTATTTCATGGTTTTAGTGTTTTTGCTCTATATGTTCAATAAGTAACATTTGTTTTAGTTTTTAGTTTGTTTGTTAAGCTTTTAGTCAACCACACTAGAAATTATGTTGGTATGGGATTCAAGGGAAATTTATTGTCTGGCTCTGGAATATCACATTCAGTTCGCTTGCAAAAACTTCATATTTAAAACAATACTTATGGATTCAATGTGGAATTCCCTGGCCAGTCAATAAATTTACCTATATGTAATATCATAGTTGGCAGTGTCGTAATGTTTGTATGGTACTAGTGTGGGTTGGTTGGCATGGGGTAATATCATAGTTGGTAGTGTCGTAATGTTTGTATGGTACTAGTGTGGGTTGGTTGGCATGGGGTAATATCATAGTTGGTAGTGTCGTAATGTTTGTATGGTACTATTGTGGGTTGGTTGGCATGGGGTAATATCATAGTTGGTAGTGTCGTAATGTTTGTATGGTACTAGTCTGGGTTGGTTGGCATGGGGTAATATCATAGTTGTTAGTGTCGTAATGTTTGTATGGTACTAGTGTGGGTTGGTTGGCATGGGGTAATATCATAGTTGGTAGTTGTGTAATGTTTGTATGGTACTAGTGTGGGTTGGTTGGCATGGGGTAATATCATAGTTGGTAGTTGTGTAATGTTTGTATGGTACTAGTGTGGGTTGGTTGGCATGGGGTAATATCATAGTTGGTAGTGTCTTAATTTTTGTATGGTACTAGTGTGGGTTGGTTGGCATCAGGTAATATCATAGTTGGTAGTGTCTTAATTTTTGTATGGTACTAGTGTGGGTTGGTCGGCATGGGGTAATATCATAGTTGGTAGTGTCTTAATTTTTGTATGGTACTAGTGGGTTGGTTGGCATGGGGTAATATCATAGTTGTTGGTGTTGTATGGTACTAGTGTTGGTTGGTTGGCATGGGGTAATATCACAGTTGTTGGTGTTTGTATGGTACTAGTGTTGGTTGGTTGGCATGGAGTAATATCATAGTTGTTGGTGTTTGTATAGTACTAGTGTTGGTTGGTTGGCATGGGGTAATATCATAGTTGTTGGTGTTTGTATGGTACTAGTGTTGGTTGGTTGGCATGGGGTAATATCATAGTTGTTGGTGTTGTATGGTACTAGTGTTGGTTGGTTGGCATGGGGTAATATCACAGTTGTTGGTGTTTGTATGGTACTAGTGTTGGTTGGTTGGCATGGGGTAATATCATAGTTGTTGGTATTTGTATGGTATAGTGTTGGTTGGTTGGCATGGGGTAATATCACAGTAGTTGGTGTTTGTATGGTATAGTGTTGGTTGGTTGGCATGGGGTAATATCATAGTTGTTTGTGTGTACGTTTCCAAGTTTTGTGAACATTAATTAATTTATAATAATTACAATTTTGTAATAGTTTAGTTAATAGCTTGTTATTGTTTGGGATATTCTTTTATATTTTTGCATTCAGGTAAGTGATTGTTTGTTATAAGGAAATACTTTAGTTTCAAGTTCTTCTTGTGCAGCCTTGATAGCTATTATATATGATTCTTTTGTAACCAGTACAGCACGTGGTAAGGCAAGGATAAAAGTAGAAATGCCACAGGTTTTATATTTCACTAATTCACCACCATTGAGGCTAAGGTTGTGCAATGAAGAGCATGAAACTGATCTATTACTGGGTGGAAATATCTTAGTATTTTAGAATCCATATAAACATAGATTATATTTAATGGGCTTGCCATTTTCTAGGTATATCGAATTATTCAAGAGTTCCAAGTCAGAAATCCGCTATGTAACCAAGCCTAAGCCATTGATGTCTACTAGACCTGGTCCCTATGATAGATCAGGGGGATTTGGTGGACCTCGTAACTTTGGACGTGGTGATTATGAAAGAAGGTTGGTTATTACATGAGAAACTTTTTAGGATAACTTTGGTAAATACCGTCATTTGCACCTACCAGTTAACGGTCGCGACAAAAAAAAACATGTTCTCTCTAGATGTAAACTTCCAAATTTTGGCGCCAAACTTTGCAAACTCCCAATGCAATCCTCTAAATAAATTCAATTTGTTGAGGTAGAGTTTGCATATTATAAATTTTTGTTGCATCTGTTAAAGGATAGATGGAAGTGCAGTACATATCTATAAATTTCTAGCCTTTTTTCACAAAAGTGGTTTACAAACATGCCAAGTTTCGGGTGCCAATCTTTGAAGTTTGGCTGTGAGACACTACATGTTTTTGTCGCAACTTTTAATTCTATTATGGGTGTATATTGATTTTTAATATAAATACACAAGTGGTGATTGGTTGAGAAATTCACATTATTTCTCGATAATCGCCTACAGCGTTTCGCATTCTTTTAGAAATAAGAAATCAAAAGGTTTTTTCAAAAAGGGTTGTTATTTTTATTTTTTGAATAATATTTTTTGTAATTATACTATAAAACAATATCGGTGAATAATAATCTTGACTCTATCTCGGTTATTAATTACTGATATTCACTTGGCCACTGCAATTAATTGTTAGGTACTGAGGTAAGGGGGCTTTCATTCATTAGTGTTTGGGCTGTCGGCAAAATCCAAATATTATACAACCCCCCCTTCCTGGTAGGTAAAAATATCATAATCCCCCCCCCCCCCCCCCTCCGCCTATATTTGCCCAGTTTATTACTAAAGCTGCTTATAAAATAACTATTTGAAATCACATATTTTGATTGGTTGAGGCACGTGCTATATGAGAGCCCACACCACGCATGTTTGCATGTTGATCAATTTGTATTTTATAAAAGAAATAGAAAACTTGCTTTCTGTGCTGTATACAGTTATAAAGCACTTGGGGATTGTCAGAACACTCAAGAAGTGTCGAGAAGCACTCCGCTTTGCGTCGTGCTTCTCTTCACACTTCTCTCGTGTTCTGACAACCCCACATGCTTTATAACTGCACACAGCACGCTCGCACGTTTTCTATTTCTTCAATAAAATTAGAAACAATCCGCCCCTTATAGCTTCTGAATATAACGTGACCTCCCCCCCTCTCAATATTGACGAGGATATATAACACTAGTGTTGTAGGAAAATTTACAACACCCAACATGGTTATGTTTTTTTTAATGTCTCATTAATTATTCATGAGTTTTTTAATGTTTATTATGTATGCCCTGCAGGTACAGAGGAGGCGGACGTGGTAACTATGGCCCAGTCTTTGGTGGCGGCTACAACAGTGGTGGTTTCAATGATTTCAATAACTTTAGTAGTGGAGGTAGAGGACGTGGTGGGCGTGGCGGTAGAGGAGGCCGTGGTGGGGGTGGCGGTGGTGGTGGCGGCGGCGGCGGCAATGGTGGTGGAGGGGGTGGAGGAGGAGGGTTTGGTTTTTCTGGCCACAGCTCAACAGGTCATACAGTGTGTATGAGAGGTCTTCCCTTTGCTGCCAAGGAAAATGACATCAAGCAATTCTTCTTGCCATTGAACCCTGTTGATATTAAGATCAAATGGGGACATGATGGGCGGTGCTCTGGTGTAGCAGAAGTGGACTTTCAGAGTCATTCTGATGCACAGGCTGCAATGTCAAAAGAGAAACAATCCATGGGTAAGTGGCTATTCACAGTAAAATCACAGTATTGATGTATTGATTTTAGTCAAAAAATACTGTTTACTTGCTAGTTTCCATTTACTATTTTACTTAGGTTAGTAAGGGGGCTTTCATGTATAAGTGTAGGGGGGTTCGGCAAATTTCATGTTGTCTTTCCAAATGTTACGTGCACCCCCTTCTTGGTTGGTAAAAATATCATAACCCCCTTTATTTGCCCAGTTTATAACTAAAGCTGCATACAACTAGTAACAATCTAGTAGCAATCCCCCTATATAGCTTCTGAAAATAACGTAGTAATGCAATATTGCCGACCCCCCATACACTAACAAATAAGAGCCCCCCATAAAGTAACCTCAAACTGATCTTGTGTTTTGAAAACCAATTAATCGCAGTAAAACATCTCGCCTTTCTTCTCTCTCGCATACTCACACTCACTTGTCTCCATCATGTGCCACAAACTTAATAACAAACTAAACTGTTCTAAGGGGTAGGGTGTGCTTAATTCCATACAATACAATACATTTTTATTTAGCAAACATGTTACATTTCATAGTACATTTTGTGATTTGAAAATTACAAAAGGTAGTTTTAGTTACGATAAAATATGTGCTTATTTATATGTAATTTTGTCTATTCTGAATGCCTAGAGGCTAAATTAACTGGAGGTTTTCTTGTTAGCCACTAGTTATTTTATGTTGTATTTTTAAACAAGCTAAAAGATAGGCCATATAATATAAAAATAATACAAATTACACACAGACAACATACGGGTTACACAAAAATATGAATAAAAATATATACATATAGGTATGAATAAAAGATGAATAAAGAATACTAACAGGCTATTAACCGAGCGTGAGGTCTGTACGGGAAAATATCAGACCAAGGGAGTCACCATTGGATTTATCATCATATTATCTGTTGTGTTTATGGCAGAGACTAACTCCTATGGTTACATTTAGGTCATCGATACATTGAGCTATGTCTGAACTCAATGGCTGAGGGTAATGGAGGTAGTGATTGGAATCAGAACAACAGAGATAATCAAGGTAATCACAGTATTTATTGACTGTAAATTTAGCAATATATACAAGTATTAATCAAACCGGAACTATCTGAACATGTTTTAAACATTTTTTGAAGAACTAATTGCTGCGAGCAAACGGCGAGCAAAGCAAGCAGCGACACTAAACATGACAGGGATACCTGTGGACGCGTGCTCCGGGGCTGTTATATACTGTGGAAATCTCAATCGAGCGGGCTTTGGAGGATTTCTGAATATGCAGTACTTTAGATCAGCAACTTTCTCCATCACTTTATGCGTCGCCCACATCGCGCATAAGTTTGACTTTTTCAGGGTTGTTTTATTACTACATGCGTTTGACTATCATGAAAATAGCGAATAAATATTGTGGTTAATAGCTTCAAGTTTTTAATTTGTTCCCACTGAAAATGGTCGCTATGTTCTGCGACCTGATGTTTGCCAAGCGGTATTCGCTATCACTACGTTCTGTGTTACACTTGGCACTCCAAGTAAATAACTATTAAACACGTCAAGAAGTTTGTACAAGCTTCAGATCAATGATAGAAACTGGCGATTGACAAGCCCTTCTTGCACACTGAACAACGAACATATACACCAGCAAACTCCCTACATCCTGTTGTCTAGCAGTTCAACTTAGCAATTTGGAATAGATGTAGATTAAAGTCATTTCTTTCTTTACAATATGTCATAGAAGGTGACAAGTTTTAAACTACTCGTGACAACAACAAATTAACTGCTCAAATCGGCTTGTCTGAAAACTACTCCTAACAGCCCAAATCGCCTCAATTATAACACAAAGTCCTTCAGTAACTATTTATCTTTCTTTTTCTGCCGTTTATTTTGCAAAAACTTAATATTACTGTTTCTGCATGAGACACTTTTTGAACTTACTTGATCGTTCCCGGAAAAGGTGAAAAAATGGACCAGCGGATCAACGGAATGACTAACCATTAGGAAAAGGCGGAACGACAAAAAAAAAAAATAAGAAAAAAAAAAAAAACAACAACAACAATAAAGACGTATTTATTCGTTTCAAATCGTGTCAAGGTAATCCAAGAAAATAATTACTAAATGAAATAATAGATCAGTAATTAACTCAAACTTTGAGCTCAAAACTCTGAAACAATGTTTCTTATTATTATTGAACTTTGTCAATTGAACGTGGTTAAGTAAACTTGGTTATTGTTAATTTCAACTTTGTCAATTGAACAAGGTTAAGTAAACTTGGTTATTGTTAATTTCAACTTTTTCAATTGAACAAGGTTAAGTAAACTTGGTTATTGTTAATTTCAACTTTGTCAATTGAACTTTATTGTCATTCAACTTTGTTAGCTTTGGTATTGTTAATATGTTAACAGTTTTTTACTAGGATGATGCTGGTAGACTGCAAACAATATAACCTTGAAATACAAATTACTGAGTAGTACAAAAAAGTGCTAATTACACTGTCAATGAAAAAAAACAAAAATAGAATGTAAAGCCCCACGTGCACAATGCATTGCACCCTTCGAGGATTTTCTCTCATACTGTAAATAACAATTTTTTGTGCAGAAAAAGTTATAACATAATATCAGTTTCTGGACATCACTCGGTTATAAAAGGTTTTTTCAAAAATTGCTCTCTAGCAGTTAACGTTAATATCTAATTAAGCTTTCAAGAATAATATTTTAGTCGTTCCGATTTTTATTTTTGATCTAAATGTCGACCTGACGTCGTGGAAGGCTTCGTCTTCCCGGCCGACCTAAATCTCTAAGTATCAGAAGCTCTGTGTTCAACCTATTCATGGAGAGAAAAATCGCACTTAGCTTTGAAAGAACCACCGATAGTGTCAGTTTGTGGAAGTTTGTATGGATATTTTTGAAACTACACATTTCTAGAAGATCTTCCTTCATCTACACACACACATTTTAACTACCATGTAATACTACACTTGGCATAATTTCAACTTGCAAGCAAAGGAATGATGATGAAAAAGGCCGAGTTTTAATACCCTTGAAACCATGCACTTTGTGTGGTGAATTGGTATGATGGAATAATCACCTTGAAGCGAATCTGACCTTTGTAACTAATGCAAGTTCATGAAAATCCTAAAAAATATTGGTACACTTCAACAAATGGTAAGGAGTGCACTATTATAAACTATGCCAGGTTCACATACTATTCTCGAAAAACATAAATTAAAAACTACATATGATGCATACACAGTTTGCAAGTTTATCTATCATAAATAAAATATTCTTTAAGATATTTTTCTCATCTATCTGTATTTCACTTATATACCGAACGCATTTCAATTCATTATTCACTTCTCTTCTGCATTTTAATTTACGGTGTTCAAATTTACCTAAGAGATAATATCGCCCTGGGACCCCCACAGTTGCTCTATACTAGCACATTGTCCGGCTGCATATCCAGCGTGGTTGGTCCTTGTGGTGTAGTGGTAACATGTCGGACTGGAAAGCCGAAACCGTGGGGTTCAATTCTTGCCAAGGCCATATGATATTTTTTTCATATATCTGTATTTCACTTATTCAATTCTTTACTATATAACTGCATACTGTGAATGAGAATAGTGACATCACTAGACTTTGGTTATGCAATACATTATTCAGAAATTAAATGTTTTAAATCCCATGTTTTGAACATTTCCAGCGATTGTCATTTTTATTTGAATATAAAAAATATCAATAAAGGATTAGTTATTCAAATGATTAAGCCAACTCGAAATCAAAAATCAGTGATATAGAATACCTTTTCCTTTAGGATATTTGAACAGAACAGAGCATTCTGAAGATGACAATTGTCAAATAACCTTTAATTTACAGCATTTCCTTTGTCCATATACATCATTTTAAATAAATTAAATAGTGAATTATTATGACATATAAGTTGTTTTGAACCATATCTATAAAGTGGATGTACAGAGACGTATTATGTTATGGTTTTGCCAACCAACCATTGTTATAAGAACAAAGAAAATTATAAAAGTTATTGTTAAAATGGTTGGCAAATTAGCATCATAATACCAACACTTGTAAACACTACGCTCACCTATTGCTAGTATATTTGACACTCTTTGTTTACCATGTGACTATATTTTCAGGTAATTTTGGTGGTTCTAATGTGCCCAACAGCAACATGCCCTTCAATGACACTAGCAACTTTGGTGCTAACAACAGTAATTACACTAATTTTGGCAGCAACAACAATGCAACCCAGCAACCCAGCAACCAGGCCAGTAGCTATGGAAACCAACAAAACACTGGAAACTTTGGTGGTCAACAAGGCAGCTTTGGTGGACAACAAGTCGTTAGTACTCCACAACAACCACAACCACAAACACAAAGCAACTTATCAACCCAACCATTCAACCAAAACACTACAAACTATTCCAACTCCCAAAACACTGGCAGCTTTGGTAGTAATGCAGGTTATGGCCAGTCAGGGTACAGTAACTACAGCAATACATCATACCAATCACAACCAGCCGCTAACTTTACTGGACAAAGTGGGCAAGGATCAACACCATTTGGTCAAATGCAACAACAGCAACAACAACCTCAGAACCCACAAGGCCAGCAGACGGGATACACCAATACATATAGTTCTACTGGGGGAGATTCATTCTTTGCTAATATGAATCAGATGAAACCAGACTCGCAGGGAAACACCATTACCTACCCTGGCTACTAAGAACTGTTTGCCAACATTATGTACTGTTCTATAGTGATATCATTGTCTTATAAAACAAGTTGTCTTTTAATAATATCCCATGATTCTAGTGTGGCTTATATTGCTTTTTATCTTTGCACAATGTTGTGCTTTTTTATATACAGTGAAGACACTAACGGGGCTCTCATTTATTAGTGTATGGGGAGGGGGGTGGGCAAAATCACCTGTTGTCTTTTCCAAATATTACCCACCCCCACCTCACTAGAAAAAACACCTTCCAGTGCATTCACTAATAGCATGAAACATTTATAGTAATACTATTTTGTACTATTTTATGCTAATTCTATTGTTCAACTAGCACTATTTTGCACAATTTAGTAATTAGTGTTTCACGCTTTTAACTGAATGCACTCTAATAGTGACTCTTTTGAGTATTACAATTTGACTATTAGATTGTTTGTTATGTAAATTATTAGTGATTTTGGTCTGCTTGTACAAGAAAAATGGCTATTTAGTTTGCTCTAGATGATTCTAAACAAAAGAAACAATGTAATTGTGTACTACTAACTATTAGTTTGCATATTTATGCACTGCAATCACTGCTCAGTCACTCTGATACATTTTACGATTGGGCTCTAAGTTGTGGTAAATGAATTAATAAACAGTTTTGTGCCATAGAAGTATTGTATTGTATGAATGCTAGACCAGGGCTTGGTACTGTATTGTATTGTATCAACGCTAGACCAGGGCTTGGTACTGTATTGTATTGTATCAACGCTAGACCAGAGGATTGTATTGTATTGTATGAACGCTAGACCAGGGGTTGGTACTGTATTGTATTGTATGAACGCTAGACCAGGTCTTGGTACTGTATTGTATTGTATCAACGCTAGACCAGGTCTTGGTACTGTATTGTATGAACGCTAGACCAGGGGTTGGTACTGTATTGTATTGTATGAACGCTAGACCAGGGCTTGGTACTGTATTGTATTGTATCAACGCTAGACCAGGGGTTGGTATTGTATTGTATTGTATGAACGCTAGACCAGGGGTTGGTATTGTATTGTATTGTATCAACGCTAGACCAGGTCTTGGTACTGTATTGTATTGTATCAACGCAAGACCAGGTCTTGGTACTGTATTGTATTGTATCAACGCTAGACCAGGGCTTGGTATTGTATTGTATCAACGCTAGACCAGGGGTTGGTACTGTATTGTATTGTATCAACGCTATACCAGGGCTTGGTACTGTATTGTATAGCGATATCAAAACAATATTCAGAGGTCAGACGTACACAGGGATACCATATGTACTGTGCAGCCAGCCGGCTACACAGGGACACCAAAACCGTAAAACGTCAACCGTTGTATCTGTATAATATTATTGATGGCTTACTTACTTATTATTACTGGCTCGAGCCCTGCCTTTACGTTTAGTTTATATCCATTTAATAAGTAGCTTTTGTTTCACGGGTTTATGAAAACCTCCGCTTGGACAAAGGGAGTACCTCCCTAACCCCCCTCCCCCCCCCCCCCTCTCCTACCTCCCCCCGGGGGTGTTTTCATTAACCCGTGAAACAAAGTGTACTATCAGTCACAACAAAAGAGTAAAAATAAATTTATCCTGTTAGTGGTAGTAACAAAGATTTATAATAACAAGAGTATACACTAAAGTGTGTTTCACGGGTTAATGAAAAGCGCTCTACTTGGTTCCTGCTTTCGAATCTTAGTTCAGTTACGAAGCTAACTCAGTGTATCAAACGTAGAACTAGATTTCTAAGATGAATTGTACAACACTTTATACTCCTACGAAACATTGTGTCCCAACTGACCTTCAGGACTTACATCTCACTTGATTATATCATATAGCTTTCAGTCATAGAACATTACATTACAGGGAAGCTCCGACAAACAAATATATCGTGGAACAACAAATAACTTTTCCACCGAAACATCACTCTGATATTTCTAACTTTGGGCTTCCTTTGCCGTCAACTGCACAACGGGACTCGCAAAGGATTATGGGATTTCTGTGTCACATGAATATAGGAGAGTGAATGACTTCATTTTGATCATTTTAGCGAATTATTCTTCAATTTTTAGTGATATTATAAACCTTCACCATGGCTCTCAACGATGCAGAGGTTAAGAAACAGGTCAGTAAAATTGTAGCTTGTACAAAATTGTAGTTATTTACCTGGAAGAATATAGGAAAGATGGCGATGACGAGATTACAAGAATCGAAGAAGATGCCTTTACATTAATTTTGTTATTCTTTAGATCGAACATATGATGGCCTTCATTGAACAAGAAGCCAAAGAGAAAGCCGAAGAGATCGATGCTAAGGTACAACCATGCTATGTATGAGTATTTATGGTAGTCGTATCTATTATCATACACTTTTGCTTTTCGGGGATCGTTCGATATAAATAAGTTAAATTAAAACAATTATGGCTGCTTATTCTGTTGCAACCAGAATAGAGGATATATATTATTTTTACGAAAAGTACGATTATAGGTACCTTAAATACAGTAGGGGAAATACTAATGTCTAACTTGTTATTCAGGCAGAAGAGGAATTCAACATCGAGAAGGGTAGACTCGTTCAACAAGAAAGACTCAAAATAATGAACTACTATGAACGCAAAGAGAAACAAGTGGAATTGCAGAAAAAAATGTAAGACATCTAAGCACTGCTCTACCACTATTCATGTCTTGTTTGCTTTACTCAATTATAGAGTACAAACATTAAAAGCGTGAAACATAAATAGTACTAAATAGTGATATTTTATGCTAATTCTATTGTTTTCTATTGTTTAATTAGCACTATTTATAGTCAGGTGGCTTAGTGAAATGATCGTGACAAAAGTGATAAAAGCATGGAATTTTGTACACAGCTTGCTTAGGTCCTACATAACGATATTAGAAGGGGTGCCCAAGTCAATCTGCTCAGTAACCCCTTTAAAGGGGATTTTTGAATTTGACTGAAATTCACGATTTGGGCTACCTGTGGTAAAATGTTTGTCCCAGTGATTTTACAATAAATCTATACAAAATTGGCATTTTTATCATAATCTGATGATGTTTATATGTATTATACTATTTCTGTGAAGGAAGTCAGATCATAAGTCATATATTGAGGCACTAATTCCAGGCTCCACTCGGCCAAAACACGGCCAAATATAATATATTAGATCAGTGCTGCATTTGAAGCCACTTTAAACTTGCAAATCTGACTTATAATGCTTCTGTAAATATAAGCATATGGATCCTCACTGAATAGCATTTTTCACGGTTACTAAAAATAGATATTACACTTACACTAAAGCCTTGTGGGATGGAAATGCGGGCAAACTTTGTAAAAAAGGCTTCGATTACAAGGAAAAGAATATCAATATCAGTCGAAAAACCATAGTTTTACCATGAATTAGAAACAACAAGACAAAAAAAACATTCATAAAAACAGCATATTAGTATGTATTTCGGGCTTGGCTTGTCCGCATTTCATGACGTCATCTGTGGAAAGTGCTATTAATTACTGAATAATTACTACGGGTGGCTCTTTGCGCAGCCACATTTACACAAGTGTGTGCACTGGAGCTTTTCCTTAGCACATTTGCAGCGTGTGCATCGTCCCTTGCAGGTACACTTGATCAGCTCCCTACACACACTCGCAACTTGTGGGATCGTCATCCAGACTGGTAGCCATCCATCCTCCGTCTTTTCCCACGAAAATTCTGCGGGGGAGGGAAGCTCCTGTGTCGACTTTTCCGATGACGTCCAAACTCCGGCCTGATATACCGCCCTTTGAGCATGTTGCAGAAGTGCATCCTGCAATAAGATTGAAAAAGAAACAATTGAAATTCCAATTTATTCAAGAGAAATTATATTTTCATTGACTAATGAAATCGATAAACGGGAATATTATGTAGCTTATCATCCTTTTACAGTTATCAATAATCTATCACAACATTACGTGATACCTGTGTTGGAGGGATGTTGTCCAAGTTGCGCTTTGGGAACAGCATCATTCTCAAGCATGTTAAGGCCTGGGAAGCCTCGTGGGGGGTCTAAAATCGTTTTATTTTTGCTATATCGTTGTTTTTAACTCAAACCTTACCAAACTTGGTATAATCACATAACTTACGACCTTAACATTTTGAAGGGAAAAAGTTAATAAAAATCGGTCACGTGACCTTGATCCATACTTCGACAGACCGAAAGTTTTTGAATCAAAATGGGGAGATGGAGATTATTTGTACAAAATTACTTTTAGTGTAGTTTCACTTTACATCATACGAGGTGTAAGGATCCGCCTTAATACCTGAACCAACATAACAAGTTTAAGAGATATTTGCCAATGTTTTATTGAACAAACTGGTCACGTGACCTGTTTTGCTAAATATCCCCTAAACGACTATAGCTGGCTCAGGTATTAAGGCGGAGTAGAATAGTACCTATTGAAAGAATCACAAAAATATAAAAGGGTTTTGTGCTAAGATAATAACCGTCTCCCCATTTAAGGTGAAAGTTTTGATAAAGGTCACGTGACTAATTTTTCAGAACATTTTCCCCTTCAAAATGTTAAGGTCGTATAGTTATGTGACTATACCAAGTTTGGTTAGGTTTGAGATAAAAATATAGATATAGCAAAAATAAAACGATTTCAGCCATAATTTCTTTAAATCCAGGCCTTAACATGCTTGAGTTCTAGTCTCGTTGACAGACTCCAGGGGACTCGACTTGTCATATACATGAGAACCGTCAGCCTTTCAAGCTTCTTGAAATGTTCTGAGGAGATGTTGAGCTGCTCGAAGGGATGAGTTGCGATGTGCTCCAGGGCAGGTGTGACATCATTGCAAGTAGATTGCCATATCTTCCATGCGGTCGGCTTCCCGATACCATAGAATGCAGAGGTGCAGTCGCACCCAGTGAAGGCATGGAATACTGGTAGGGATCGTGATCGAGTCTCTCCAAGAGCAGAACAGATCGTGTTGATATCAATCAGCGTGAAGTAGCGTCCCATCCCAAATGCCACACAGATTACAGCCCGCTGGTTGTATGTCATGAGATCGTGAAATTTGCCCACCAGGATGACCACAACGTCCGTGTCTACGGTTCTGACAAGAACAGATTCTGAACCACCCTTAAATGCATGGCGTACATGGACGATGATGCGGGTATCGGCTTCCTCGTGGTCGCACTGGGGCATTGGACGCAGTGGAGGATCCAGCTAGTGGGTGCACGGGGTGCGCACCCCTCCCTGAGATGACCGTGTACCCTTGCTTTCCCCCTATTTTGTGACTATTTTGTCGAGTGCACGCCTTCCTCAGGTGACCTGCACCCCTCCCTGAAGAAAATCCTCGATCCGCCCTTGGGACGTTCCGAACCATGGGATAGAACATACGTGCCTAAAAGGAATATAACGAGTGGAATTATAAGCTATTTCTAATTTGAATATTTACTATTACAAACCGGATGTGATGTATACTATTCTGTCAAGGGGCCAGTGAAAACGTGCAACCTTTAGGCGGCAGGACTTGTGCCAGGAAGCTTTATTTAAACAAAGGCATTCTATAGTGATGTCATTGCCAAATTGCAGATCTATTTTGCTATTTTGCTTGTGCCTCGGAAAGTGAACAGTTGAATTTTTTGACAATGTACTTACATGCATTGTAATGAATCGAAGTCGAATCGAAGTTCCGTTAAATGATTCCAATTTATTCCATTTAAAAAAACACTATAAAAGGTAAAACAACGAATAAAGATTTAGGCTAAACATCTTACTTCACTATATTCGAGTTTATTGCAAAGAATAAATCATTATTATCGTGGATACTTACAGATACAACAGCTCAGCATGGAGGCCGCCTTCTTGGATATACAAACAGCCGAGCGGATCCTGGGTACTAGCCATGTTGTCTGCTTTTCGATTTTCTCATTCTTTTAGGGATTTTTTTCCAGTTTATACATAGAAAGTGTTTGATATTACCAATATATGTGTAGATAATCACCCAGAAGTTGATTGGCTTAGCATTTCGAGGCACAAAGCTAATACAAATAACCTACACCACAGGTAGCCCAAATCGTGAATTTCGGTCAAATTCAAAAATCCCCTTTAAAGGGGTTCCTGAGCAGATTGACTTGGGCACCCCTTCTAATATCGTTATGTAGGACCTAAGCAAGCTGTGTACAAAATTTGGTGCTTTTATCACTCTTGTCACGATCAGGCCTAAATTTTGCGCTAAGCCACCTGACTATTAGTACTAATTAGTACTACTTGTTTCACGGGTATATTATTTGCACTCTATCACATTCATTCTTACTAAGCAAGATATCTTAGTAAATTCATTCTTCACTTTTCACATGATATTGTCTGTATTACAGCAGTTCTCAGTCACACGTGCACCACACGCATAAAAAGCACTGCTATAAAACGTGAAGTTGTTGGACATCAATCAAACTGTGTTTACAAGACGCATGGTGAATTTACTTCAGTTGGGCTGAGAAACAAGTCTGAATCTGACTACGAGATTATTGTGGGAATTCAGCTTCCAGATTACGATGAAACGAAGATATTCCAAAACGAAAATGAAATCATAAGTTTGATTAACGTCCAACAACTTCACGTTTTATAGCGGTGCTTTTTATGCGTGTGGTGCACGTGTGACTGAGAACTGCTGTAACTGACAGACATATTGAATATATTAGATATTATAATTTACAATATCATCCAATCATTTTATTGTTAAATACAAAAATGTAATTTCTATGATGGGTATAAAAGTATTTAAGTCCATTTTGGTATTCCCAGACAACGTTCCAATCTGTTAAACCAGTCAAGACTAAAGCAGCTTAAAGCACAGGATGATAATGTCAAGGTATTATATCAACAATAATCCCTGCACCATTTTGAAAGGTAGCTGGTGCACCTGCAATTGTAGAGACCTTTTTGAACACCTTGGACGATATTTAGTATTCACATGTCTCTATCATTGCAAGCTTACAATAACAGGTTCCCATTTAATTGTGTACTTTCCCATTTAAATCTGTACTTATGCAAATTTTGTTGATGTGTGCTAAACACATAGATCAACCAATCAGAGAAGTTCACTTCAGAAATAATATACTCTGATTGGTTGATCTGTGTGTTTAGCACACATTAACACAATTTGCATAAGTACAGATTTAAATGGGAAAGTACAGATTTAAATGGGAACCTGTTCAATACATATCGCATCGATGCAAAAACACATCTATCTTTCAAAATTATGTCAAGAACTGTGCAAGGGTCTTTAGCAATGTGAAATGCATTAATTTTGTAGATGTATCACAAATAGACAGTGCTTTGTAATTTATGTAAAAAAGGAGAAGCACTACTGCTGTTTTCGACTTTCTGCAGACTCAGACTTTCCAACAGCTTGTTGTAAAATACGTATTCCGCTGCCGTCAATCAAGGATTTAAAATATACCGACTAATTCATTTTGATTGACGTCAGCTAAAAATTTATTTCACAGCAAGCTAGGGGAATGTCTTAGTTCGCAGAAAGTCCAAAACAGCAGTAATATTTAGTGTCGCTAGTTTCTTCAGCTGAATGTATGCTAGTTTCCTTGTGAGCTGATAGTGTGCGAGCGCTCTTTCCCCCTCTCTCCATCAATGCTCCATTTTACAGATATCTAAAGCTCCTCAAAGCTAAAGTTGAAGCATTAAGTGTGAGGCCACTGGGGATCAAACTAAGGACCTCACACTTTGAAAGCTGTGCAGTAACCAACTGAGGATATACTGCAAAAAAGGACCTACATTCTACGAAATCACAGAGGAAACTAGTTGAAGTTTAAATGGACGACTGGGGAGTGGGGAAGAGCAGAGTAAAGAGAATAGGTCATTCTGCTGTTATTGGTACTGCAAACAACTAGATATAATAAGCATAATCTCTTTTACCAGGCCATTCAAGAGGAATGTGGAGAACAGCTAGGAACTGTCATACAAGATTCTGCCAAATACAAACAAGTATTGAAAGGCCTTATCTCACAGGTGAAATAGAATACTATATTATAATGTTTGTAGTAGCAAAACCTCACATCTAACACTTACTAACATCTAACACTGGACTGGCCTACCAGAGCATATCAAAGACTGTAACTTTTTAGTTACATTTTTATCATGAATCATATTTTATTTATTATCTAGAGTAGTGGGCTAGATGTTATATTAAGCACTTAATGACTGGTCCCTAGGGAAACAATGTTTCCCTCAGCCGGAGCCTCGGGAAAACATTGAGATTCTCGGGAAACAAAACTAACTGATTTCCAGAGGGATCAGTCATTAAGTGTTTTATTATATACCCTATTCAAACGAAGAAAAATTTTCACTCCATTTTGACTGAAAACAAGATGGTTTGCAAACGCGCCACACAAACTTTCGATGGACTTTGACCTGATCACATGGATTTATTCCCCTCTCACGTGGGTTTATTACCCGCGCTGGAGTTATATCAATTTATTTCCCTCCATGTGACATGCTCTCGACCAATAAGAAAACGAGTTTGAATAGGATATATAATAATGTTATTACCTGTGGCCAGTGGTAGCGGCCCACAGGTCTTAAAATGCAGCGCGTTCCTTCTTCACTACTTCAATGTCGCGTTTTAGACGAGCCCTTGATCAATGTGTCAGCAGTAATCATGCGCTGTGGGCTTCCTGTGGTCCCATCATGCCTTTCACCAATCACATGTAATTTTCGAGTGTCATTACGGTAAATAAAGCTGTGAAATACCAATGATAATATGGACTATTTTAACCGAAATATGTACCATTACAACGGGAATCTAGCATTCTTTACTCGTCAGATTGTTCAGATTGTTGGTAAGCTACATTTTATTGACGAAGAGATCTTAAACTCTGAGATCGCCACCCCTTCCATTTGTGTGTTCTCTAGATAGTGTGAAAATGTTTTGCTAAAAATAACTGCAGGCCACAGGTCAACCCTGCAATCAGGGTCTCGTTTATTATATAATTGTCAATGAAATACCTATATTTCTCTGTTTCAAAAATTTCATATCTTCACATGTGAAAATAACATGTTATTCACACATGTGAAGATATCATCACTATGGTTACACTATGGTTACACAACTTTACGGAAACTACTGTGTCAAAAAATGGTTTTCTTTATTTTCATTGATTATTATATAATAATAAACAGAACATTACATGGTCGCTTGGAGATACAAATTTTATCTTCTCGCGTTGAAAATCTCTCAACATTCAAAGATAAAATTGGTATCTCTGCACGCCCATGTAATATTCTCTATTTATTTTTTTTCTGTGCGTGAGCGGGCAGTATCCTACCAAATCCTGCAATTTGATTGGTTCCGCGAGCGGGCGGCTTTTTCCTATATCTTGACCTGGGCACGGTCACGGTATCCACAGGTATCCAAATAGCTTGCAAAATTTTAACGACTTAACGGAAATTTTTCAATCAAAGACAACATTTTTAATCATCAAATTACTTTTCTCGAGTCTTGGAACATAAACTAAATAGCCAGGCAATTTTAAAACAGGTATTAATGAGCTTTATTTTCAATTTCACGGGTAGTTTGCAAACTTCAACCTAAAGTTCACACTATAAAATTAAATACAAACATAAACCGAAAAAAAATACTAATAGCTGATGGTTTGTGATTCAAAAACTCGCAGCTTTGAACATGTTCATTGTGTATTCCTTCGTAGTTAAAAAGTTTGAGATTTTTATTCATTTTTTTTTTAGCTGTTTCTTCAAAACTTAGTTTTAACTGACACCGTTTAAAAGAAAAACACATACCTAACCATGACTTGTAATTAAGAGTCGGCTTTTGAGGTAATTTTTTTGGCGGTTTAACTTTCGTAAACAACATCTAATCATAATCAACATATTTTTTTTTCCCTTCGTCGATGAATCCATTGCCGATCCATTGCCGAATTTCACGTGTAATGTCCTTACGTCTTCATCGGTAGATTTAGTAGAGAACTATGTTTAGATTTGTGTATATGTGCTCCCTAACAGACTTGAATTGATCATCGAAAAACAAGTTATTTTATCACCACGATGTTGATTGAAATGATGGTACGTTTGACTCATTTCTTGATCACGTGTTTGCCGATGTAAAATTTCACAGGTAACCGTAAACATATTATTATGGAAGACAGAAAAATAAACCATTATGTTATCTCTGTTATATAATTATGTTTTGTTTACGATCGAAATTAACCAACATTTATATCAATGGCAATCTCTATATAATTCTCATTGTAATACCGAATAGAGAAATCAAATGAGCTCGCGCGTTAATTCAGATAATAATAATATTTTTTAACTCCATGTTAACCAAAACTAATGCATAAAAAAAAAATAGGTTATTTACTGGCCTAGGTCGGTAAATAACCTATATTTATTATACAACTGTGACGTAAATTTACCATATAAGGTACCGTTTGCAGGCAAATATGAGACGCTATTACACCGAGCTCGAGGGCCGAATAACCCGTATTTTGCCCTCCAAAAAAACTGGTTTGACGAGTTGACGTCGGCGTGACTTTACCTAAACTTTAACCAAAAAAAATATCCGTTTTTGTCTTCTGAAATTCAGCCAGAAAATAAGAATGACGTCTATTTTTATGAAAAATCACAGTTACCCTTTTCTATCCGGAATTCTAACTATCTTTGGAAAATGAAAGAAGGTAAAAAGCGTCCGTAAAACGACTGTTCAGCCACAGCCTTTTTCAAGGCGTTATCAAAAGCAAAATAGGCTTAATAACTTTAAAATAAAAGGGATAAATATAAGGCTATTCACACTATCAATTGGGAAATCAATGGTATTTTCCATCAAAAACATTTCTGAACACTTTTTTGTTTGAAAAACTATTGACTGAAGTGACAGTTGAACATTTGAGAAAAAGTGCATAGAATGAAAACGATAACCAACCTAAGAAAAAGCAGTGGAATTTATTACAATTTTTTACTTTCATTAAATCAATTTCCATTCATGAATTGTCCATTAACATGCTTTTATGGGACTTTTTTCAATGAGAAACCTTCACCCCTCATGCAAATGACAAACTTTCCTTTCGTGCGTTGCGTTACATGATGGCGTCATCTACATCGATAGCCAATGAGGTTTTTGACATTATGTCAATCAAAAAGAGAGCGAGAAATTACTTGCATTTTACTGGCTTTTCCAGGGCTTTGTTTTGATTCTCTCTCCGCGCGCTGAATAGCTCCGAAAGGTTATATTTTTCGATTAAAAAATGCTTTAGAAATTACAATTAACAGTAAGTTGTATAATAAATCCCTTATTAGATATTTTCTTGGGTATTACGGGCTGACATTTTACTCATTGCTTGTATTTTGCCTCGCCCGGAGGCTCGGCAAAATACGTACGCAACTTGTAAAATATCAGCCCGTAATACCCAAGAAAATATCTAATATTCTCTATATATTTTCTGCTATATATATTGTACTTATTTTTTAAGCTTTAATAGTTGTAAATAGTGCCCTTGGACCATTGGGAAATAAAGTAAAGAAAAGTGAATAATTTTTTTTTACGTCGGAAGTCACTTCAGCCGAAGCTGATCTTCCAGAGAGCCAATGGTGCTCTCATTTTACTTCCCTCTCTCCATCAGTGCTCCATTTTATGGGTATTTAAAGCTACTTAAAGCTACACGGAAAGAAGAGAAGTTGAAAAAAGGATGCGAGGTCACTGGGAATTGAACTTGGGACCTCTCGCACCGAAAGCCACACATTAGCCCATTGAGCCAGCCTTGCTCCTAATATGTAATGAGTTTTTAAAATGGTGCTTTACAAATTTCTTAATAATATTTTGCAGGGACTTTTTCAATTACTTGAAGCTAAAGTTACCATCAGATGTCGTCAAAAAGACCTTGAGTTAGTTAAGGTGGGCTTGATTTCATGTAGTGTGTAGTGCCTTTTGTAGTGTGTTTTTAACTAATGTCTTTTCTCTTTAGTCTGTTTGTGGAGAAGCCATTGAAGAATATAAGAAAGCAACCAAGAAGTCTACTGAAGTTGCAGTTGATGAACAAAACTTCTTGTCACAAGATTGGTAAGACTTTCATTAAGACTTTGTAATTATGTACTTATCGACTGTCAGAGTGGAAAGGCCAGATGGAAAAATATTTGGCTTGAGGTTATGCCATATGGATCAAGCGCATCGATGTCCGTACAAATGACCAAGAGCCAACTATTTTCCAGGCTGGCCCAACCTAACTCAGCCAAAAAGCATTTTATCACATGACCATGACCTTTTCATATTTTTTTAAAAAACATGTCCCCATCACGTGACTTGTCTGATAGTTGCTATTTGGGGTGGCGAGTGGTGAAGTGTGGTCATATGATAAATACACTTAAATTTCAATAAACTTTGTTGTGGCTTAAACAAAAAGCATCAAGCCCAACCAGGAATGAATGCTGGTTTTGTGCTGGTAATGTATTGTAATCTGAATCATTTTTAATAACAAATTGTGAGAATTTTCATGTGCGCTTGTCATTGTACTACAATAAAATCTGTTGATAACAAGTCTGATTTCAATACATTGCCAGTACAATGCATTCATTTAGGTCTTGGATTGATGCAACAACGATGTTTGTAATTTGTGTACCAGTCGGTATACATGTACATAATTATGAATTCCCCTAAACTTAATTATTAAACAAAATGCTTTCAAAATAAATTACTCATTAAAAATATTTCTCTATTTCTGATTGGTGGAAATCAACTGATGAATTCTTGATGTTCTTCGGAAGCAAACAATATCCAATCAACATCATATAGATATTAGATAGATAGATGTGTTTATTCAGGCCTCTTGCAGCAGTCGCTGAATTACAGGCTGGGATCAGAATATCAGCTATTATTATCCAAGTCAGCATCCAGAATGTTTTTTAAGCAATGTTTCAAATCCAAGTGGAATTTCTAATGCTGAGGTGCAGCCAAGGCATTTGAAACTTTCACAAGGATTTTTTAAATCCCCATAGACAGCATTGTTCAATTACATTGTAGGTGTAATTATTATTGTTAGGTAATAATAATAATGAAATTTGTAACACCGTAAAAAATGTTGACTTAACTTTTTTCTTTTTTTGAGCTTTAGCCCTTCGTCTGAGTGAAAAAAAGGAAATTACAAATACAAATTTCATTATATTACCTATCATGTATATCAAACACCGATGCAGCCTATACTACTTTACTTGCTAGTTTCCATTAATATTATTGATAGAACTCTGTAGTCAAGCTGATGATGTCTTGCTTATCTTGCTGTATGTTGTTTGTTTATCAGTTCTGGTGGAGTGGAGCTGTCTGCTATAGGTGGTAAAATCAAAGTGGTGAATACACTAGAAAGCAGACTAGACATGATGATGAGACAGGTATGTTATCAATCACTTTCTTTATTGTCAAAATCATCTACTTATTGGTGTTATTCTGATACACACTCTCTATCCCCATTTTAATGTAAAAATAAAAAATAATTTAAAAATATTATTAAAATTTTGAGACACTATGCATGCTCTGATTGGCTGGCTACCAGAGGAGACACACTGAACATTTTTAACATGAGAAAATAAAATTAATATCTTCAAGCCAACCTGGTCTTCAAGCCAACCTGGTCCTTTTTGAAAATCATGTAAATGAAAAAATTTTCCGCAATAAAGATTATTATTATTATTATTAAAATGTTCTTTTTATTATATAGACAAAAAATAAAATAAAAATTTCTTACAACGCACACATACATACAAGACATTTGGTACATAACTTTTTCATATCTTCACAAAAAAAGTGAAAATATAGAAAATACAAGTGTTTTAGTTTCCAGTAAATCACTATTATCCATATAATAAAAACAAATATTTGTTTTTTACTTCTGGCATATTATCTAATGAATAAACAACATTTATTACACAATGCTGGAATCAAACTGTTTCCCTTAGTTGTAGTCAAAGAGATTAAATATGCCTTTCTGCTTGTTTCTTTAGATGATGCCTGAAATTAGAGTAATGGTCTTTGGACGTAACAAAGGCAGACATTTTATGGACTAGTTATGAATACAAAAATGTTCTTGTAATATAGGCTGTGTTGATCAGGAAGGTCTGGGTGGGTCACAGGCAGCCCATGCAATCCATTTTTACAGTAACTATGAGAGACAAAATGATAGTAAAAAATCGTATTTATTGTTGAAATAAATTTGAACATATTTCAGTCCTGTGTTGTTGTTAAAGTATTTGGTGTCATTCTGGGTGTTTTTTAACCGTTTAAGAGCATTTATTTTAAAGTTTGCCCACCTAAACCTAAATATTTAACAACAACACAGGACTGAAATATGTTCAAATTTATTTCAACTATAAATACAATTTTTTACTATCATTTTGTCTCTTATATTTACTGTGGCATGGATTGTTTGGGCATCCTGTGGATGGGTAAATTAATTAGCCACTTTTGAAATGAGCAAGGGACTGGGACAACTCTTTAGTTTTCATCAAATTAGCAATGCCTTACACTTATTAGTATATCTACAAAAGGGGTGTAGATTTGTAATTAAAATTAAACAAATTATAATTACAATAAAAAAATTACAATATTGTCTACCCCAAGACATAAGGCATTATGTTTGTTTATGTAAAGTAGAGATTGAGGTTTTTGTGCTAATTAATTAAATTGAGCAAATTTGCTCCAGTTTTCTGCTCATTTTAAAATGCTACAGCTTGCCATGATAATATCTTCATAAACACATACAACTAACAAATCATTTGAAGAACCTGTAAACAAAATATAAACATCTTTTGCAGCCTAAGGAGTGTTGGCTATAGTGAGCGTAGTGTTTGTTTTGTGATGCTAATTTGCCAACCATTTTCACAATAGATTTTTTAACTTTCTTCGTTGTAATAACAATGGTTGATTAGCAAAACCACAACAAAATACGCAATTGTACGTCCACCTATATTTAGCTTTTGGAATAGCCGTGTAAAATAGCTCCTGGCGTGCTGTACCAAACTAGATGCTGATTTGAACATGAACATAAACAACATAAACATGTTGAGAACAATCATAAATTAATTACTTAGGAATTCAGTCTTGTGTATTATTGGTGACATTTCATCTCTATTTCATTCATTCTGGGAATATATTGGGGGCCTATTGGGTTATAATTAGCTATTATTCATATTTTGGGATGTCTGAATAGCCCGCAAAACAGGCGTTCTTGTGGATTTTTGGAAAAAATCGGATTTTGGGATTCCTGTGTTATCTTTCAAAACAGGAATCCCGATTTTTCCAAAAAGACTTCACATGAACGCCTGCAGGCTAGTCTATGAATGTTTTTCAAATCTAATACTCTAAATAATGGTTTAATTCTACTGGTTTATATTGTGAATATTTCATGAATAATAAACAATAAATTTCAGTTTGCCTATACATACTGTTCCATCAATACTCTCAAGAAAGCCTATAATTGACTTATTGACTTCTATTTTCCTTTCATTTCAAGTTCTTTTTTGGATGTAAAGCGCCTATGGGCTAAATGGAATCTGGCTCCATCCAAATAGGGTATTTTCTGATTGGCTGAATCCTTTTTAAAGACGGAAGTTAAATCTCAAAAAAGTCAACCGATTTATGATTGGATGAAAAAACGTAATATAATAGTTTTTACCAACCAGGAAAGGGGGTTTGCGTAATATTTGGAAAGACAACAAGACTTTGCCGACATCCCCCTCCCCCTCCCCATACACTAATATCTGGTTGAGTGAGTTTGGGCTACCTGTGGGTTTTTGCATGAATCAATGAACCGAACCGGATTGAGTTGTGGTAGGCGTTATTTAGAGTATCCACGTTTAATTGCTTGAGAGGCACGAAAACTAGCTAACATCTTTGCAAGCATTTGATAATATCCCTCGAAAACTGCTAGAATACACATCACACAAGGTGAGAAATTAACTGCTAGAATACACATCACACAAGGTGAGAAATTAACTGCTAGAATACACATCACACAAGGTGAGAAATTAACTGCTAGAATACACTTCCCATAATTTGAAGTAAAAGATGCTTTAAACCGGCTAGCAAATATTCATGAAAGTTAAGCTTTGTTGCATATTGAAAACTGCAAAGCACACAAGCACTAAATTTCGGAACATTTGCAGCCGACAGCTTTCCCAAATGGACTACATTTACTTGCAGTCAAAGCATTTCTTACTGTTATCCCTTTGAATTGTATTGTAGCTCCACAAACGTTTACGTATTTGTCAGGAAAGCGATTCTATTTGTCAGTGACTGATAGCTGATATCAAATTGTACAAGCAATGTCTGCAAACATCGACGGGGGGAGGGGGTGATGGGTTGGTTGTATAAGTTCATCAATGCAAGGAGTCTTGTTTTTACGGCGACACAATACAAACAAAATATTTCTTTGCTGCTTCAGCAACTAATAGGTATCTGAAAATGACAAAATTGTGGAGAATTTTGATGTTTTTTGAATACATTTTGACTTGCCGTCACACGTCATTGAGCGCGCGCTCGGTATTTTCACTTTTGATTATCTGTCTTTCTCGGCAAAATAAAACGATTGAAATGTTATTTTTCTTTCAAAATATGGCAATGTTTGACCTAGAGTGCATTCAGTAAAAGCGTGAAACACTAATAACTAAATTATGGAAAATAGTGCTAGTTGAACTGAATAGAGTACAAACATTAGAGTGGTTTTCATTAACCCGTGAAACACACTTTAGCATAATATGCTTTATACACTTTATTACACTTAAACTTTAACTTTGTGTTT